>CM023203.3:35328207-35596939 GCA_004115045.4 Sinella curviseta | reverse complement strand
TGCCAGTGCCAAAAAACGCAAGATAGAGAGACCGGCTTATTTTATCCTCGCTCGTGACTATTAGGTGCTTGCTTTAACTACTTACTACACAACAGGCTGTAATGTATGATGTGTTAAGGGAAAATATGTACCAAAGTCACAATTATCCACCACCGCTTACGTTCCCTCTCTGTCTTTTCACACAACTTTTTGGTAAAAAGAATTTTCAGTAGTTGGCTATAAGTTTGCAGGTGCTTCTCTGCTCACTGTAAGATATTCTCATGTTATTAAAGCATTCCAGAATAAATCGTACCGAAATATAAAAAACAAGAGCGTGCGTTATACATCAACCAACCCATAAAAAACCAATGCAATGATGTGTGCAGTGTGTGTGTAATCCTTCTAATTTTGAATCCTCTAAAACACTGTAAACGCGTAACCGTCGTAAGTAATAATAGCGCATATTCGTGAATGGCATTTGACTCCATACTTGACGCATCCAATGAACAATAATAAACACCTCCTGCTTTGCTCTTTCCTTCTCCCATTTCTTGTGGCAGAAAAAAAGAAAAAAAAATCATAACTGCTGCAGACAGACACTTGCCGCATACCTGTACTTTTGTTTGATGTGATGAATGCACATCCACACAAGACCATTTTTTTCGTATTAATGATAATAATATTATTCACCTATTCAGTCACTTTTCAGGTCTGGATCTCGTCATAATAATAACACTAATGTTGCTGCAGTGGTTTTCATTGGTTGTGTAAGTTGAACTTGAGGAGATGTAATGAAGGAGTAGCAGAAGGAGTATCTAGTTAATAGAGTAGTAATGGAATGGAAGCATGCTACATGCTAACTTTATAAAAAGTGTCGGTTCTATCATCGTCATCATCCTTTTTTTACTCTACCCCAAGCTTGTAAATGACCGCACTGTTTCATTGCATGGCTTTATGATATTATGAGCTTCTTAGCGTTGCTGCTCGTTTTTTATCCATTATTTCTTGAGAGGAGCAGGTTAAGATACCTAAGTAAGCTGCAAAAGGAAACCTTTCGGCATATCATCGGCATCTCTGCAGTAGCAGTGAGTGAGTATCAACACATCATCGTGTGGTACGTGCATAAGCCCGTGTAAACTTTATTTAAAACGAGCATTTTGCAGTTCAAGTAAAATGCATACTACAGAACACACAACGCAGTAGTCGTTCAGTTAACTTTGATATGTACAGATAAAAATGTAAAGTACAAACAATCGCAAACGTGCTTGGGCGTAAGACGGCGAAAGTTGGTGTACATTAATGAAAGTCATCCCTCATCAAGCATCAAACTCATCATCGGCAGTGAGTGTGAATAACAATGTTATACTTTGTACATTGTAGTGTAGGATAATGAATTGTTTTATCCTTTCTTGTAAATTAAGGTGGTAATGGTGGTGGACGGTAGAGGTAGTTTAGTTTACTATGTTGACTAAAACATAATTTTACAATATGATTTTCATATACATTTTTACACTTTTTTTCTTCTCTCTGCAATTTCGACCAAAATTGTTTCCGGACAGGACAGGGGTGTACCACTCATCAGTGCTAATAAGGTGATTAGGTAAAATATTCAGGATATTGGTACTGATTTTGAAAATAACAAGTTTAGAGGTAACTTTAAGGTATTTACTATGTATACCTGGAAAAGGATTAGCGTTGTTCGTTTAAGGAGTTAGTTTGGTTGAAAGTTTAATGAAATATGTATGTTAAATCGCCACAAAGTGAAAATCAGCATTGTCTTTTTTACAATGTTATATATCAGCACAAAAAACAAACATCTTAACTACGCCGAAAAGACAGCGAGAAGATATGATGGGTTAGTACACAGATTACAAGTAGTCTCTTTTTTGAGAGGATGATGATGATAAAGTCAAGAAGGCCTCATTACCATCATCAAGCTTATGTGATGTGTACATCTATTTGTTGTTTCGTGGTTCACACTATCATTAAGGTGTAAAATGCTGTATGATTTATTGCTCTGATACTTAATCAGACCTCTTTTACCGCTACTACTTACTTGTACATGTGTTGCTGTACGTAAAAATGTAATCGCTGCTTCCTTCGTGGTACACTCAAAATGAATTATCATTTTCAAAAGAATTTTACACCAACAGCCAACAACACAAAAAGCCGAACATCTAGTAACGCGTTGATTACAATTGTAGTCATACCTAATATAAAATGTATAAAGTAGTTTTGCGTGAAAGTATAAAAATGCAACATCTTTAAAAGATTGAGGTGTTTACAGAGGGCACTTGTGAGAAAAATCAGGAGAAAAGAAAGCATCCGCAGCAACAGATAAAATGCAATAAGGTATTTTTTCTTGTTTCGCCGTATCACAAGAAAGTGTATTAAATGTCTGTGCCCACAATTGGAGCTAAACTGGTAATGTCATGTGTAGTTGTTTTGTGTAAGCCTGTCAAAAGGGATGTGTTATCGTTGTCATCATGTGTCTCTGGACAACTGGTTTTTCTTCACTCTCTTATGTGCAACAAAAGAAAACTCACCATGACCCTAACGCGTTTATATCAAAAGTGATGACACTTTTCTGTCGACAGTTTAGAAAAATTAACTTCGGACTGTCTATGAGGACATTTGCATGCTGACACTCTAGAGAGTTTTACACAAAACTAAGGCAAGCGAAACGTTTTTCTGCGCCGTAGTCTCCAGAGGCACAGAATTTCTCACTTCCTGTTTCGATTTGCAATCTACAAGGATTCAAAATACATTTATCCAACTGAGTCATGTAATATTTATAAAAGATGCAATGTACAGAGAAATGCGATATAAATCGATCGGCCGAATACATTTTCTCAGTATATCGATTAAAAAATATCTTATCTTCCAAATTGGGTTACCTACAATACATAAATGGTACACATATTTATAGATTGGCATGCGTTGCAGCAAGGCATGTCCTTGTTCGCTAGCCCTAAAAAACTGACAATGACCACTGGACTACCACCGATATGTGATACTACCACCTTTTTTCATTAATCATACTATTGATACCTTGTAGAATTACTTATTTCTTACTAATGCTCTAATAACAAGTCGACTTTTCCTGAATACTGATTGCTGTTTACTTTTGTAGATATATGATCACCAACATCTTCTTTTTCTTTTCAAATGCATGTTCCACAGCTACCGTGTAAACTGATAAAACAACGAAACACGATGAAAAAGTACAGAGAGAGAGTTTTGCAAAAGCTGGTTTCTTAAATAATTGAGAAGCGATCGATTACTATTTCATACACTGGCATTTACTCTCTCATGATTTGCATGTCTTCTTATTGCAATCGAATCATTTCGTACTCTGGTAGCTACCAAAAAACGTGGACTACCCAACTCATGCGATATAGATACTTGTAGGTACGAATCTCATAAAATGTATTTTTTATTTAGATGAAGACATCAACATATCGATGAACATGTCAACCACGGATGGAGGTTTATACCGACATGCATAATGAATGAGCACATGTTCACGAACATTTTTACAACTTTCTTAAAGAAGGTGAACCGAGTTTTTATACTGTCCGCAGAGTATGTATACAAGAGTGAACAATTTTTGACATGTGCAGTCGTACAATTTTTGTCCTCCAGAAAGTTTAACACTAATACGAATGGTATCATCATATATTATAACATTACCAAATATGTTTATATAAATCTAACATCGTAATATTCCAATTGGAGTAACTGCTCACAACGTCCTCATTATAAACTTATGAAGAGGGGATTTTAATGTATTCACTCATTTCCTCTGTTCGATGTGGGTGTGTCTAAAACCGTTGCGGCTTTGCATACTAAATTGTGATCAATAATTCTTAATTCCTCCAGTTTCAACACTATATGATGCCTCCATCGTATCATTACAAACATCATTATTGTAGTTATCGGCCAGATAGAGTGAGACATTACATTATAGAGAATATTATATGTGATTAAAAATGCACACAGTCGCAATTGGTCTGAATTGAAACAAAACGCCGAACATTTATAGGAGAAACTGCATATTATGGCCTTATACTGTGCATGATATTTCGCGCAATCCTCTGCGCCTATAACTTGGTGATATTTATTTGATGTATATTGATATTGCAATAGTAATTCCACCTGAACGCCTAGCTTGTAATGAGCTTGAATATCAGTATAGGATACAATTTCAGGAAAGCCCGCATGATTACTTGACAAAGTATGATGCTTCTTCGCCAGAGGTAAAATATGCAATGTGGCGACATTCACATGGAACTTAAAAATTCACTATCGTAGCGGGCGAAACCGATCACAAAAATTAGGATCATTAAAAATTCACACGAAAAATGGAACGTAATAATATGTAAAACAAAGGAGCATGGTAGGTTTATTGGGCTGGCTATTTGTATACACTATTTCTACCTGCTGGTCATCGTCTATAATATAAAATGTATATTTGAATGCCATATCTTGCTTGCTTTTCGGATGACATGCAGAGCTGCGCGAAAAATCGGTAGTAAATGATATTGGAAACAAGCAGTTCAATTTGTGCACGTCCTGTCTCCACTTTACACACTGTTCGCCTGTAAGACTTACTTCATAATCTTTGTCGTTACGTATTTGTGTGAGGCTAATTTCACTTTTTCTAATTTCAGTTGGTTATATGGGTTGTATGTAACTCACAATTGTGGCTCTCATAAGTAAAATGAATCCCTGAGCTACAAAAGGTGCACCACATTATATGGAGCAATAGGTTCGTACGTTTTTGTAAAGTGTGATGAAGGATAAAGATATTTTCGTCCTTGCTCCAACATAATGGATAATACATTAATTCCATTGTTCATTTTTGTCAAAGATGTGTAGTACAACCAGTGTTTGATCAAAAAAAGTGTGACTCGATGCTTGTGGTGATGGTGAATGTGATCTCTCTATTAATATACCCACACTATACACTACACATCAATGCATCTAATATTTTTGTAGTTAGCCCTTGTGGTATGTGAGCGTGACAAAGTGACAAAAGACGAGTGAACGATAAGGGAGACTAATAGATTTTTGCGGGTCTTTTCGTATTCAGTCTTGCATGATAAATTTGAAAAAGCTTACCGTACTTTAGCACTATAAGAACAAGCATTTAGAATAATGTACACAATAATAATAATAGCTCTTATTATTATACCAGCAAAAGCAGCAGCAATGTCGTTTATGTGATTGCGGTGTGGATGCAAAGCGGCTTTGCTCCCTTAGCTCATTTTTCTTCTTTCACTTCATTCAACTTCATCAGCTCAAATAAATACTTTATCTTGTAATATGTATGTAATATGGACATGCATCGAAGCGGTTGAATGCTTCGCTGGCTCATGATAATAAATTTACGTACAGAATAAAAATATCACAGTGCCGATTAATACATTGAGGTTTTTATATGCCGAACTGATACCGGAGATTTTTTGGTATTAATGGAGCGGTTTGCTGTGGTGTTGTTGGTTCGTTTGTTATACATGCATTATAAATGTATGTACATCTCTGTGGTGGTGTGGTAAGTGATGACGAATACATTCTATGTGGTGATTACAGTCAACGGCATTGCATAAATATTCCAAATCGTTAGAATCCTAGAATAGTTTGAATCCTTCTAGGTTCACTCAGGAATCGGAGATGTTGCTTTTTTTAAAGGTTCACATTCAAACATTTTTGGGTGAATAATTCTACTGAATTCTTCATCACAGTTTCATCATGACAGCATTAAAAAGAAAATAGGAGTTTTGTTGTGTGTGAAACCACAGTTGATAATTAGATGGGGAGGACGAATAAGGGTAAATGTTTAAAAATGAGTATTTCCATTCCCATATCAATGGGACGACATGTCATGCCAGAGAAGAAGGATAGACAGAGAGATAAGCGAGAAAAGGAAGCCGGAATATTGTGCATGTTGTTTGTTGTTGCCTGAAAAAAGGGGAAGCCCTTTCACTTTACCCACATCCACACTACCATTTATATTGTATTTTTACATAATATAAAGTATATTATGATTTTTGATAGCGCCGCAGCAGCCATAACGGTAGAAAAACTGTATGCTTTTTGTAAATATATTATGCTTTTTAAATTCGTCTGGGCACGTTCTGTATTTTGCATTTGACGAAAAGGTGGAATATATTTAGTTTGTTGTTATCTTTACCCTGTATTTAGGGGGAAAAGACCGACTGTTTTTTTGTTCTTCCTCTCCCAAGCTCTCTATGCATTTATTGCCACCGCAGTTCCAATTCCAAATCCTACTGTTCTACCAGAGAAGAGAGCATATTAAAGAATACTTTATACTTATTGCATTATTAATAAATACGACGACGGAGGTTCAACGAGGAGCAACAGAGTAGAAGAGAGTTGTGAGTGGTCCCAATGCTCTTATGAATGCAGAGTACGCTTTTTTGCTTCCTTCCTCCTCTTTTGCTGATTTGTTGCCGGCTTTTATATGCAGGCTGGTTAGGAACGCCCGATTCGGATTCCGCATGAGCGAATCCCCCTCTCTAATACGCTAATCGTATAATAGGACTTCACTCTTCATTCACCGTCGTCTCGTCGTAGCCGCCGCCACTTGTGCATTTAATAATACGCTCATACACTTTTCACGTTAAAAAATTCTTAAAGTAGAGTGGTGATGGAGGTGAACTGAACCTCGTGCTATTCTCTCACTACGACGACTTCTTTTTAACCGTATCATACAAGTATTTTTATGCATACTAGTTTTTATTGATGCTGATGATGCTTTTTTAAGGGAAAGGATCAAAGCATTTATGTACGTAGTATACGTATGCGGAGTGCAAGATACGGAGAGAGAAACCCAACCACAAAAACCAGCGAACAGAGGGATGATGATGGTGATGAAGATGACCGTCATCATCATCTCGGAAAAAAAGAAAGCATGAGCAGTCTGTCAGCATCGGTGAGAGTAGGTGCTGCTTCGTGTTGTTGTTGCGGTACATGTTTTTGGAATGAGACGTTGTCTTGTTTTACAGTTTTTTTGTGGCTCTGATATGTGTTATTCGACTCGGCAAGATACGCTATTTAGCAGCATTGATTGAGTCGTGTAACAGAAATCCGGCAATGTGGTTTTAACCCTATTCCAGATTTACTATTAGAATATCCTTTGGATCACTCTTCTTCTTTGTTGTGTGATCAAATGGACATATACAAACGCTGAAGCTGATGTAAAATTCAAGTGCTCACTGAGTAGAGACAGATTCATTTTCAATTGAAAACGTTAGTGTGTTGATGAGGGTTCCATTCAGGATTTATCACATTTTTATGTGCTGATAAAGTTAAACTGATTTTTTTTTCATTGTGGTTTGGTGGGTTGCTTTTTGCGGTTACGTCCCCACTTTTCACCGACTTGGTTTATTAAGTGATCTCGCTTGGGTAATTTGTTCAAAAGTATTCTTGATTTTGTGAAAAGGATTTTATTCATCGTGCACTCCAGATAATATATTCAGTACCTGATACAAACTGTATTGTATGCTAGCAGTTTTTTGTGTGAAAATTCTACCATCAGCTAAGCATCATGCACTACACTAGGATGTATCATTTTATTGAAATATGAAAACAACCAAAGAGAACATAGTTTTTTTCAATATGTTTAGTTGGACGTTAAATATTTTAAATAATAAGTATACTTTTTAGGCTAAAAGGGAAATTTTTTACGGTTGTTGGACATTTCCTATAATCTTTAGTCTAGAGTTAATTAAATCGTATTTTTCTTTTGGACAGTAAACCCTCATGTTGAAAGGTAAACCGGAAATAAAGGATAAACACTTTGGTATGGCAAGATGGTCATGCGGCTAGATATTTTATGACGAGAGCATGGGCACCATGGCCTATGATTTCCTTATAAAGAAGATGAAAACAAAAATACCAAATTTCCTGAACCAAGTTCCAATAAAAAGCTTTTAAAGTGCCACTAAAAAAGAGATGTATATCAACCGACCAATTTTCTCTGACTGTCACATGTTTTACACATCTACTCATTTGTTTCCTTTTCTTTATAAAAATGCTCAATACAACTTTTATTGTCCACCAACCAACGACCTCACGACTACATGTATTTCAATGTGCATATACATTTTTGGGACATGTCATACAAACCTAATTGATGGCTCTTTTCTCTCCAGTCAGGTGTGAATCCGGCTTGTCTTCTACTTGATCTGCACACCCTGCCGTCCCCAAAGAGGCTGGATGGAGTGCCAACCTCTCTCTCATCCTAATCAGTACCAGTTTGTGAAAACTTAATTTCCCTACTTGCAACAAACAACTTGACTTGGCCTATGTATGTATGCTACACCTCCTTCTGTTCTACTCATCATTATCATCTCTCTCGTATTCATCGCCAAGTAGCATTCTACTCACAAGGATAACAATAAGCGCTCTTGATACCTGTGCCACAAGCTGGCGTTTTCCATCATGACTCCAGTTTCAACTGAACCAGCTTGACTGTCTGGGTCTGGTGAAAGAATGAAATAGCAAAAAAATTATTACACAGGCAAGATGGACGAGTGCCAGTGTGCGTGGAAATAGTTCTAAATTGAGAAAAATGTACCTAATCTACGTTGGATATCACCATTATCATCATCATCCTCGCATGCCAATGTATCCTTGCCACTTGGTATAAAAATAATAGTATTTTGAATCGTTCAGCCAGGTTATGCGTATAAATGCTATTATCGTGCAAGCAAACATGTCCATAAAATATACACTTTTAGTAACAGCCACAAAGGATAACTTTATTACAAGTTTTATGTGAGGGAACAACACAAAACATAACACGTCCCAGCTGGAGATTTCGTTTTTTACTTTCCATCACTCATTCAGTGACTAGGGTTTGACTGCTCCTGTCATAACTGTGTGTATTGTGGGAGACGCCACAAGTCCATGTGAATATGGTGGCGATGATGATGATGTTGACGAGATATTTAATGCACAGAGAAGCAACGGCTGTGTAGAGTGATCACATATAAAAAAACTGGTGACTGTTGTGTGAGATGTTGACAGTTAATACTTTGACGTCTCTGTTCTTGGTAATGTGTGGAGTGTGCACATCACAATCTATTCGAATCAAGTTTCTGTTCTTTCACTTGAAGATTGACGTTTTGGACGTCGCAGGGTTGTGTGGTGAAGTTGTATGAATATTTTTTATTGCTCCCAGGTTAAGTTTGTTTAGTCATCGCATCGTCCACACAGATCAACATTTTATTTCAATAGCACATTAGCTCCTGCTGATGTCCTAGTGGTGTGTGTGATTGCAGCCACGAAGAAAGGAGAAATCAAGATGAGAAATCTATAATCTGTAAGAAAGAAGTCTCTTCGCCAAGTGCCAAGCATCATCCGAACAAAGACAAACGAGGTGCGCTTGAAGTAATAACAAAATTGAAATGAAACCTTTGCCTTGAACTCATAGGCAGCCCATTACACAATCCACATATATTCTGCAAAAGGAAAACAGTAAAACAGAAACTGTTTCCATTGCCGTTGTTGTTTATACTATTGGCGATGATTATGATATGAAACCCAGTGTCTTTACTTTGTGCCTCAGCCAAAAAGTGTAATTGGTTATACTGATTGTCGGATTGAATTGAATATAAAAAATTATATTTCAAGATAAACATATATACCTACACATTTTACCTGTGGCCATTATTGGCAGTGAGCGTGGTTGATAATGCAATAACCAAAAAGTAAGCCGAGTGAGAATAATTGTGAATGTATCGAAAAATCCGAACGAATGTACGATTTCATATCAGCGCTTGGATCGGAATATCAGAAAGGGAGGACTTATGAATTTCATGGGTGTATATTGATATGTATCAATGCTTTAAAAAGTGACTGCATTGCATAATATATGCCTTAAAGAAAGTTTTTTTATACCTTGTTGTGTTGGTTGGTTCAGCTGTCATTTTTTAAGTTTATTGATTCAAGCTTTGTCATCTTCTTGTTGGGTAGCCAGCCAAAGAGAAGGTGGGAGAAGAAAAGTAGGAAAAACATACACTGCACACAGATCGTTTCGATTCTGGGAGTGGATGTTCTCTGTCCACGATTTATTATTTATTGTTTACCTATTGGCCCATGATAAAATAAAAATCACAGGTGCTTGTCGTATAAAAAAACCGTAAGACATCTATAGTCATTCGAAAAAAGTTTATTCATGAATGTAGGAGGAGAGTAGTACATTTTTTGCATGTGTGATTGGTATTTACACTTTTCTTCAGCTCAGTGCAAAGAAAATATACGCTGAAGATTTCGTTTTACTGATTACGACAAGCAACAACAATAAAAGAAGCTACATATAATATACCTATAAGCAAATCAAAAGTAAAGTTAATCTGATGCGGAGAGATAACGATAATGAGAAGCAAAAAAGAACTCAACTGGAAGTTTTTCTGTTTGTGTGAATTGTTTCAAGAAAGAAGTGGTCTGCTCCTGGCACTACTTACTACTACACTACTTTGAGAAGAGAAAAGAATTTTACAGACTATACATGCCTTTTGTGATGTGATCCATATCTTGACGTTTTAATGCAGTTTTTTTACCACTCTCTTCACTCCACCGCAAAAACTAGGATAAGTATAAATGAAATCTCTGAAAGACTGGTTTTTATCTCTGTTTGTTTATACACACTGGGGATGATTTAATTTTCCAAATCATGAGCCACATGCAAAACACCTTTAACCTGTGTGAAAAAATGGCAGTAAAAAAATTGCACTGCTGATTGCTGATTCCGTTCTAACATGCCATATATTAGAAAATCCTGATATGGCCAACATGCGACAACAACACACAGTAGCAGCAGCAGAACATGCATGACATAACAGTGGCCAGCCCCGAACGCAGACACGAAATCACGAACCTTTAAATAGATTGTATTAAGATATTGCAATACAACTTGTGGACATCCCTCATTTATTGACTTTTATAATAAATTGATTTTTCTTATCCTGTCGATGACAAAATACATAGTGTATTGTGCAATGATAAAAAACACGTAAGCGATATTATGATACGATGCTACTAAACTGGGAGTTTTGTCGAGTCATTGGGGCTACTTGAAAACAGTAAATATGAACCATTTTCCGTCTCCACTACTATCGTTAGTACTTCACTTGGGAAAGTTGGTGACGTATTGCGACTGTACATACGAGCTGGTTCTAACTACAAAACAAGAAATACGAGTGTGCTTTTTACAATGAACTTATGTGAATATGGAGGGACATAGATAATGCCCACTAATGCCAATATGGATGATTTGACTTACTCGTCAATGTCAGTCATGACGTTCATGATGATAGTAAAAGAAATGTGGCTACTTTGTTGAGTGCTTTTACTTGCTTTCTTTGTGGCAACATAGACACACGGCATAATGGTCCGTGTAATATCTTGATGAAAGCTCAACCACGTTGTGCTTTTGGATATTATAGCGCACAACAAGTGGCTCGTTTATTCTTGAAAGGATAAAAAACGGAGCAACTCGAAGCCAGAGTTTACGCAACTGCTTTCGCCATTGTGCAGATTACAAAGGATGGATCCTTCTTTGAATGAACTCAGAGACTACTACAGACTGCTAGGTAAGTATTTAAATTTAATTTCTTGAGAGAACAATTTATCAAGGCAATATATAGCCAATGATCTCCTCGCCTCACTCTTTCAATTGATATTGATGTGGAATAAATTGAGTTATCATGTTACGATACGTCTGAAAAGACTTGTGAAATTGAAAACCGAAACCAAATAAAAAGTTGTGATCGTTTTTGTGTGAGAAAATACTTCCATTCATGTCAGCCATTTAACAAATGTATGAGAACTGGTGATCAATTAAGTAAAGTCTTAAGAGAATTATATATTGAGTCAATGGAGAGCGGAGAGACACAATGCGCAGTTTGTAGTAGTCACACTATTTGGGAAACTGCTTTTTCATTGAATTAAACCGGAGCGATGAAATTTAAGTGTTATTAAAAGCCCATTTGGGGCAGGTTTTGAGATAATATTACACCGTAAGTATTCAAACGGATCGTTTTGATTTTTTAAATATTTCAAGAATCAACTCGGTAGCTGGTCATCCACTTTAGATTAAGGTGTGGTGCTATTAATTGGCGTGTCTCATCATCATGACAAAGTAGGCAACAACAACACACATTGTCATTGTGTATGTGTGTGTGCATGAAGAATGAGCCTCATTTCAATTGAGACAAACAAAATCCAAGAATCTTCTTCAGTGATAACAGGTGGTTGTTTGTCAACCTTTAAAAAATATTTATTTTTATGAGACAAGTCTATTAGCACTCAATGAAAGCATTAACTGAAAGTGTCGATTTCGATGGATTACTCCAGGATATCATGAATGAAGAATTGAAGATTAAGTTTGTGTCGCTAGTTGAGTCGCTTTAAATGACGGTAGTTTTGTTGGTTCGTGAGACTGATGCAAAATTTATTCTACAATCTTCCTGTTCACCGTGATCTTCAGCTGTGGACATGACTCACTTGACATTAGACAGTTTTAAACTCGTGGAAAAATGTCTACGCTTTAATTTGAAACAGCAACTTTTTATAAACTTTTACCGTCGTCTTTTTCATAGTAGCATTGTCGTCCGTTTGGTTAGTATGTATTTTCTTTACACTTTTTTTGCTGCAAAGCAATGAATATTTTTAACAAAAAATGGTACAAACAACGTAATACATTTTATTGCAAAGGGAGTATCTCTGGTTTTAATTATGTGAGATTTTTACACAATTAATGCTCACAGAACGCAAGCTTTAATTATACATACATGCATTTTTTTGTCATCAAAAACGAAATACAGTGTGATATAGGTAATAATATTGAATCATGCAAACGTAATATAATAAATTGCTGCTTCCTTTTCACTACAATTTGCTGCGTTCACAGTGTAAAAATAATTTCCTCTCGTTTTACTGTTTTCATGTTTGGTTCGTTTGTACCTTTTTAAGGAAACACCAACAAAAACATTAATGCGATGAGCACAGGCTCCAAAAAGTCAAAAAATTCATAGAAACTGGAAAGAAGAAAAAAAATGCGTACATGCACATTTAAAACTTTTTATTATTTTGTTTTCTCTGTGATCATAATGATAATATATGCTCACGGGATGAAGCCATTTTTAAACCACGAATAAACGTGCACCCTATCATTACTACTACCTACCTATTTTAAAAGTTGTTTATAATACTCATTCCCATTCATTTTTATTTTTATTAATCTATAGATCCCTTTGTCTGTTATTATTATCATTACGTTAAATGCGTGAACAGTACTTACAACGCCCGTCAGACATCTGAAGAAACACGAATAAAAAGTACAAACGCTTCCTCTTCTCATTTAAATAAAAAAATATCTTCACTGAGCATGTTACATGATAAGAGAATGTTTCAATTTCAACCTCCAAAATTAAGACTCTAAGGCACGCATGACTTATCAAAAAATATACTTCATTACCATCATCACCATTTCTTTTTCATGATAACTACTGGTTAGAGAAGAGAAGAAAAAAAACGGTTTTAAAATTTAATTTTAGAAATAAAAGTAATATATGCATGTGTCTTCTTACTTCAAAGTTCTGTGTTCCGCTATGACATTGACATACACAGTTGATAGAATATGAGGATACATGGAACATTTTATAAGCGTAGATTCACAGATATATAGTCTTTAGGTATGTCTAATGTCTACGTTAAAAAATAAATCAGCTAAAAAGACGCTGAACGAATCGCATATAGTGGTGGTGATTGAGCTGTTTTACAACCGTCCTTTGTCTTGTGGTTAGGGAAGCATTTTATTACCTGATGGGGTTTGATTCCTATTTGATGAGATGATGAGTTGTGTATGATGATGGGGTGGTGGATTGGATGAGCAATGCTTCTTTCCATTGTAATGAATGACGAAGAAGATAGTACTGTTTACAAAACGTCGAGAAAACTCGTGAAGCAAACTCCCTGACTTCCTTCGCTTCACCCCTGCCAAACTCTTCTTTAAAAGAAGCGAGTGCAATGGAAACGATCCTGCTGAGATGATTACTTGAAATAGTCAATTGGACTTCTTTATGATTGTAATCCTGGTGTTGTGTTTGTGGTTTTTAAGGATGAGGATGCGATTAGGCATTACTTTTAAAGCTTCCTTGATCTCCTTGAGTCAGAATTACTTATGCGCACTGCGAAGTAAAAAATATTTTCTTTTGCCTCTAGAAGTATACGTATCGGCATAATTTTTGTCTATCATTCTAAATTTCAATTTTTTAAAAATCTCATTACCTTTCTACAATTGAATAGTTCATTACACCGCATTAATCATTGTTGAGCATCCCGTGTGCATTTTCAACAATATTCATTTATTCTAATATAGCCTTTCAATGAGGCTGTAATGCCAACTGCCTGTAAATAATAGTGATTGAAGAAATAGAGAGAGAGAGATCGCAGGGTGCTACTGCTTTTATACACACGTGCAACAATAGATGAGATAATGATACTCAAAAAACACTGATACATGCGTACACACAGGATGAAGTGAGGAGAATCATAGAAGGTGAGCTATTGACACTTGCTTATTTATGCTTTCTTTCAATCACGATTTGTCTTTATGTATCTCAGCGTACTAGCAGGCAGAATAAACTGCTACATGTTTTCTTTAGTTTGACCATCTGTTTACTTAATATCGACTGGTATAAATTAGATTCAGAAAATACACATATCAGTTCTTCCGGACAAGTTAATTTGGGAGGCAAATGTAGTTTAAATACTGCTGTTATAAATGTTTAGTTGGATATTCCGGGGAACCCAAAATATTTAGGCACGTACATACGTTAATTAATGCAAACTCTGTAAATACCTGAGCACTAAGGACTAGTATAATAATATAATGATATGCACTCGAAAATCTTGTTAGCATACCTGTATTGAATTTTTTGTAGTGACTACTTTTTCAACTGGTTTATTCAAGCTCGGCCTTCTTTGGAAATTGAGCGTCCATTGGAGGGACTTTAAATAGTCACAGCAGCAATCAATACAGTTATTTTATTTCGCTGATGAGGTTGTTGAAACTCGTAATAAAGTCACTCATGTGTAAAACTGCATTTTTTATGTGTATTTACCAGCGGGACATCTTGAGATCAACAAAAAATTTATGGAAAAGAGCCCTGCTAGAATAGGGATGTTTTTATAGAAAAAGGCGAATAACAAGCTACAAAATTCTCAAATGGGATGATCTTGACTTGGATTTATGAGCGACAATAGTATTTCTACGGGCCTTTTGCGTTCTTTCGATCCCATTTTCCAAATGCATGTCTTGTGGTTCGGTAGGTGGGTCTAAAACAAATCCATTTTTACGACCACTGATCTCTTTTTAAGGATAAATGTAATTTTAAATCTCTGATTGACAGTAGCTGTAGGAGTAGCTTTTGTGGCATGCTCGGCAAAGGGTTTAATTCAGGTTGCACTTTGTGCTGAACATTTCATGTTGTTTAGATCACTGATTTCGCCTTGGATTTGATGAAATTGGTTACTTTTGTAGTGGGAGTCTTGTTGCTGTCTGAAAGCTTGTACTTCTAATTCAATCTCGGTGAAAAGCAATGAAAAGAAATATGTTGATGTCTCTGGAAACGTTTGCTCCATATATTTCTAACTAGACAGCTAAATGACATTGGACATTGAAAGATGTAAAGGAACTTCTTAACGGAGCGGTTTTACAGGACACAATAGAAAAACTTCTACACGTCTTTAGTCACTTTTGCAGTGGCAATTTAAAAAAGAGTGGAAAATGAAAAATTTATAATTTGGGTACTCCTTCTGTACCTAGTCATCTTCGCGCAGCACGTATCTGTATGGTCCGGTTATAAGTCCATGTAATTGTGTCGCTCAAAGAAAATTGAAGAGTACAGATTTTCAAACCTCATTTATGTTTGTGTTAAACTATATTATTTTGCTGTCTCATTCGCCATTCCACAATTACGTGTCTCTGGGACGTCTCAATCATCGTGTCTAAGAAAATTATCTTGTTTACGGACTCATTTAGCTCGAACCTAAATAACGAATGACGAAAAAGATGGTTAAGTTGTGGAGTACATTTATTTTGTCGGTGTTTGTACCTGCAGCAACACTTTACCCTTTAGCATCTCTACACACCGACACATCATGTACCTAGCTGATTTTCAGAAATTCTCAGCAACAAAAATCTCATGACGAAAACAAAAAGGTAATAATCTAGGTAATTACTAAAAAATGAAAGCTGAACGTTTCCTCAGAAGCTGCCTTATTGGAATATTGAAACATTTTTTCATACTCTTTGTGCTTTCTTATGATACATTACCCGACTTTTAATGAGTCATGAGTGCAAAAGACGCGACAACGATCTTATAACCAACAGTAGAGAATTCTGCAGAACGCTTGTCATAATCAACTACAAATTGAAAATCATCGTTTTTTCAATGTCCGAAATCCGGTTCATTGATTATGCATTGGTTTTACAAACACAAACGAGTGCAGTGCACCCGTGAACATATATTTTTATCTGTATTTATGTAACACTTTCTATCTTCCATCCAGATTTTCTTTAAAAAATATTAAACGCTGAGCACTAGTATTGTTGAAGCTGTTCATTCTGTGAACTTGAATGATATTATGAAAACAGTTGTGGTAACGAAAGTATGATAATGATACGGAGAGAGCGAGAGGATGAAAATGAGACTGGGAGGGACTGACCTAGAGGACGGATGTAATGTCCATTATTATTATTGCATTACCATAATGATGCCTCTTTTGACTGCCGTCATTTGGTGCACTAAATGTGTTACTAAATAAGTGGGATGGGCAAAATGCACCAGTATCCTCATCATCACAGAGATGATAATGATGAAACTACCACATATATATAACTGCAATTTCTCATCAACCTTCCCTTCGTTCACCTCCTATTCAGTCATTTTATATTTTTACAATTCATGGATACTCCCTGATCTTCTCTCTTAAAATACACTGTCATCAACAACACATATACAATATGACTTTATAACAGTCCAGAAAAATATTTTCATGATGCACCAA
Organism: Sinella curviseta; assembly: GCA_004115045.4. Classification (NCBI taxonomy): domain Eukaryota; kingdom Metazoa; phylum Arthropoda; class Collembola; order Entomobryomorpha; family Entomobryidae; genus Sinella; species Sinella curviseta. The sequence continues at coordinate 35,579,854 of CM023203.3, read as the reverse complement.
CAAATGACAGCACTAAAGGGACATAAAATATGCTACCCCTATGCGATTTTTGTTCGTATGTTGTTTCGTGAGTAATATCGGTTTTCCTACTCTGAGCATCATATTGTCTAGAAGACAAAACAACAAATGTATACAATGAACGATAAATGTATAATATTAAATGTAGGCAATAAGGGGCTTCGGATGCCATTACTGTAGCATGTTGCAAATTGCACCAAAGGGGTTGGTTCCCCATCTCATAACCGAAACATATCGCGCATCCCGGAACGGCCAATGGTAACAAGTGGTCCTCTCTTCGTTCAGAAAAAAATATGGTTTCATGCTTTAAAGGATTGCATGCAAACATCAAGGGCACGCTTCCGCGCGGCTTGCACTCATTTCCATCATCACATTTCTAGAGTCCTACTAACATCATCATAAAAAGCATCAACTTCTTATACTGTAACATAGTTTGGTATACATATTTTAACTTTTTATACACACATCAGCAGATATCATCATGTTTTTGTGGGAGCCACCATATTTTTTCCAACTCAAGTGGCGCACAAAACGGATTAACATGAAATTTACCGTTCCACAATATGGTAGCTTAATTTTTTAAATATTTATTATGATATTTTCGTCTATACCACATGAACCGTGTGCATAATAGCAACTGACAATTCAAGCTTTCCTGGGGTCTTTGTCATCATCACGTTCAATTTCGCGTAGGTCTGAAAATGGCTTTTTCGGTCGGGTTTTATAATTTGGCATAAGTTTTAAATTCGTTAATAATTAAGTAATAACATATTAGGAATATACAATATATTATGTTGGGAAATCAAGATAAAGAATGATACCCCTATTCGTCAGATTTGTCGGTAATTGTCAATATTGCATGGTTGCACATTTCAAGTTGGGGGAGTGTAGTTCTTTTATACATTTTATTATTCCCAAGATGACGGTTCTTTCAGATTCGCATTTCCCAGAGGTTGACCTACGGGTCCGCAATACAGTCACCGTTTTAGTAATTTAGGACTTCACAAAGTTTTCAAGAATATTATAGAAATGAAAAGGCATTCCAGCCCAAGGATACTAATACTTCAAGTAGAAATATCATTAACGATTCATTACCTTTTTGGCAATGTAGCAAAATTATGTATTTAAGACAATTGGATGGGATCTGCACGAGCACGCCATCATAGGACAAATACAATTACGTGCACTCTGTATTGCATTGCATGTCTGCTCGTCTGTTTCTGAAAAAAATACACATCAACTGTCATTGTAGCTCTGGGTCCAATCCAGCTATGACTTTGTCTGCTGAATATATTTTTGAATGCAACTTTTTACCCTATAAAATAACATTTGCGTTTTCGTTTATAAAAACTCATGGACTCATGCCAATATAATTACCAAAAATTATATCCCCCTATTGGCGTTTGTATACTGAATATTCTTTGTTGGACTGAATGCCTTCTAAAAAGGCCCCTATTGCTATTGATATCCTAATGTGTTGTAATAATACCTCAATTTATAGGTAATTATTTATTTCTGCAGGACAAAGTACATAATTTCCCCTCATTTTGGCACATTTCATAATTTTGCCGGTTTTTAGCAATGCAATTTTCTGATTGATTTGAGTTAATTAAATTTTAAACTGCAAGGCACACACGCTTACACACGTGGATAGTAGTTAATAGCGAATCGGACATATTTTTCGCACTACATTTATAACGTTTCCTTATGCATTATAAATAAATATTATTATTGAAATGAAAAACCAGCATAAAGCAGAACATTCATCACACTTGTATAGTGAGATTATTTTCCATAAAATTGTACATTGTTTAATAAAAAAAAGTAAAACAAGTTGTATTTTTAAGAAAAATTTGAAATGATGCACAGATATAAATGAACAATGCACTCCACCATCCATAATTACAACGCAACACCACCATCTCGTTACAACAAGACAAATTATAAAGCTATTTTTCAGGATTCTTTCCCTATATTGCCTATCCGAGAGAAGAAAAAAAAAGTTATCTTCATTGAGGACAATTGGCAGCCGTGGCAAATAGCTTTTAAGTGTAAAAAATGACGGGGAAAGACGAGGAAAAGGAAGGAAAAGGTATGTGATATGGATAAGGGAAGTAACTATGTGTATATGTAACCAATTGGTTTTTCTCGAGATAATTATCCCGAGTGAATAATGACTGGTCCAATAGGTTTCCCTACACATTCAAGGTGATTATGACGTTTCCTTTTGGCATGTAATTATTTCATCCCGTTTTTCTCCTGTCGAAAATTGGCCGTGACTGTTGGTTGTTGTGTGGATATTGCTGTTGATGGTGATGATGATGATGGCGGTCGGCCAGCGTGCCATCATGATAGCTACCTATATATATTATCTTTCTCTGGGTACAGATGCAGAATGGTAATAACACCCAGTACCAGCTGTCAAGCCAAAAGCTAGTTTAAAGAGGAGAGTGTGAGCTAAGAAAGAAGGGATGATGGTGATACTGATGGACTGTGTTACACTCCTCGGTTCATACCTGGGCTGTTACATATTACACAATGACTCAATAACAGCATTACACTCTCATTTTCCTATTGTGTCGTTCGTGGTTCCTTTTTTTATATATGCGCGTGTATTTGTTACTGCCTGCTACTCGTTACGCTAGATTCGGTTCGCCTCTAAAGTACATTACTTGCAAAGAATTAGAAATGGTTTGGTAATCGTAATAATAATAATAATAATAATGATGATGATGATAACAACAAGACACCCTAATACTTATAATACTCCTCATAACCATCAGCAGCAGTCAGTCCGTTTTTGTTACGTATTCAGAGTCAGGTACTGCTTTAAGTAGTGGTCGTCGTATCGGGATTTGAAATTGAATCCTTTGCTCCCTACAATTTATCTCCTCTGTGGTGAAAACAATTATTATCCTTGTCATTCCGACCAGATTGTTGGGTTTTCCTCTTCTACCTAAAGCACATAATAAAAGTATATAAATGTAGGTAATACACCCCTTCAGTTTCAATATGTATGTCTATATTATAGTGGCTTTATCAAACCAGGCACATATTTTTCCACAAAACAATCGCCATCATTGCATTGATATGGTACATATATACACAATGTGAAATGAGCCAAAACATGAAACACTGATAATGCACTGGGACTATAAGAGTCCGCCGCACGTCAACATCATCGGCCAGAAATAACAAGTTTTTCAATGCATATATGCCTTCTGTTGCTGCTGCGGCCCAACAATCACTTTTTTTGGAACTGTTCACTTACTGACAGAGAGAGACAAGATTTTAGCAAAACGGTTAGTATTATTGTTAATGTTTTCCCAAAAACATCAACCCATCCAATGAAATTGGAGTTTCATTGTTACTTTTATTATTGTGCTTTGAATGACTGGGTTGAAGTGATGTATTGTTTTGTGAATGAGAGATGGTAGAGACTTGTACTCTTTACGTCAGCACGGACGACGACATTGGAGGATTTTATAGGTAGGCACTTTTCGCCATAATAATCACATCATTCTGGAATTCGTAATCACTACAACGGTATGGTATTCTTATTATATCAGTCGGTTGTATCAAGCCTACTTTCATTACACACCATAGATTGGATTAGGTGTATACATCGCATCCACTCATCAACATTTTTTTTCTGCTGACGTTGTTGATGATGATGTCTGTACGTATTGCTGGTAGCTACGATGAGATAATGGAAAGACAACCTCAACTTTTATACTTTGAGTGATCAAGAGGCTACTACTTTTTAGCCGACAAAAAAATCAATGGAATATCTTGTTCGTCTCTTATTCTCTAGTTGATTATTATGATGATATCAAGAGATGAAATTCCTGTTAATATGATCATCGCCTATCAATAAATAAAACGGATATATCAACTCGTAGAGTGTAAAAAATCCAACCGATAACGTATTACATCGGTGATGAGATTTCATTCCTTTGTAGGCGCAAGAATCATTGTCCGAGATGCTCAGTTTGGCCTGAATTGATTTTGAGAGCATAAAAAAGTCATTTTTATTGTTGCATGGCCCAAGCAGTTAGGTATAAAATGGATTTGCTACATTATACTTTTGCATTGTAGTAATATATTTTTGTATTTATTGACGATTGGCATTGAGCTGATTTTTATTATAATAGATTGAAATAGTAAGAAAACATGTAAGATGCAGAGAGCGAGGTTACTGGTTTTCTTCAACAAACTATATTTTGAATACTTTCAGTCCAGAATTCTTGTTGTCAAAACTCAAAAAAAAATAGTTCGATGAAACACTGTCGGCTTATTTTATTTTTGCCTTATGAGAAAGGTGGCTTTAACTGACATGAGTGATGAGCCGAAACAAATAAAGGTGCAATAGTAAATAGCAATTCAGTAGTGTCATAATAAGCCTCAAGTGTGCATCAGATAGCCATCCATCCATCAAATGTGTACTTATTGTAACTAGAAAATACAGAGGTTATTTCGTCGTTACTGTTTGGTATAGGTAGCTTTTGATAAAAGAACTAGATTTTCATGGAACCTGTAATCAAAATTCAGTATTTGGTTCCCCAATCATCTTACACGATATGGTGCAAGGCAGTTCATATTTTTGTCACGAGTTGCCGAAAAAGAACGAAAGAAACAATGGTTAACTTGTAATTGGCTTCCGATATTGAAGTTTTTCTTTTCTTACTAAAGATTTCATGTTTGTGACAAGATCAATGAATCATAATTGAACAAATTATTGCTTCAAGGAAAATTGCTCAAATATCTGAATCACATGAATACACAATACACATCTGCATAAACTACGGCGAAATTTTATAAATGAAATGTATACTTATTTTTTAGTCAATTTGCTATGAAAAGCCTATACATGTATTTATACAAACAAAAGTGCTGCTGGCAGTTTTATATAGGCACCTATTGTGTACACAGTACACATACACAAATACTTGTACAAAAGCTATTTTTTATTTATGCACCTTAGGAAAAATTGAATCAATCAACCGGCACAAGCGTACAATTTGCTTTGACAAAAGTATTTCTGCGGTCGAGCCTGGTACAACTTGACATTTATTTCTAGTTTCTGGTACGAAAATTATTATCTACATTACATATTTCATTATTCCAACTAAAAGCAAAACATTGACTAACAAATTCTGACAAACAAAATATGCAATACTTCGTACAAGCATATTCCTATTTTAAAAATTAAAATACAATACAACTTCCATTTTTGTTATGTTGTGATGCATAAACAAACGATAACTTGATAATAACTAAAAACATTCTTTTTAAAAAACGGTCCCGAAATAAACGAACGGTTATTATGACTATGACCAATTCTTCATTAGCTACCAACAACAGCGAACGCATCAGTTTTGGGTTATGTTATGAGTGGCGTAGACTAAAATTACATAGGGGTATTGGAGGACGTTCTTTAGTACTCCAACTCCAACCAAGCGACACAATCATAACTTTATATACAGCCATCTTCTTAAAAGCTGCGGTTGTTCACGGGATTCTTCAGAGCCGCCGTGGTAGGCGAAACCACACCACAAGCCAGCACTGAAAATTTTCGGGGAAAGCTATGGATTTCAATAGAAAACGGAAAGCATAAAGCACCGGTACGGTACCGTGTGACGGGACCACATTACACAACTCAACAAAAGTATATAATATGATGATTCTCTCTCTGAGTCAGTATAATAGCAACGCGAACGCGTATACAAGCCTGAAAAGAAGAGAACTATAATAGGAGCTCTGAACTGGGCTTTACTGTGCCCAAGAAGGGGGCAAATCATCTATCATGGAGTGTAATAACAGGTTTCGCCTTTAGAGATTACAGACAAAGTAACCACCAAGGCTCACGAAATGTGAGTTCCGATTAGGAAAATCAGCTTATATTTTTTCATGTATTATATAAGTCCTGCGTTATTTTTTTTCTAAAGCCACATTTATTGTAAAGTTTTAGCTATTATTACGGACAAAAAAGTTGGTAGTTTGAGTCGCACACATTACAAAAAAAATTGTCGTTTCTCTCTTCCTCGTCGAATGATATTTCGCTGTGGAATATAAAAACGGACTTGCATAGCGTATAGCAAGTGCTGAAATAATAATGCTTTTTTTCAGTATTATTGCACATTACGTTATATATACCAGATTCACTTATGGAGAAGCCTGAAATCGTTTTTTTATGAATGAATAAAATATGTGAAAAAGAATACACTTTTTCACATGGAATTATATGGAAAATAATGTACCTATCGAAATGAGAAATACAAAAATTACAGATTATTACAATTTTTATAATACCGCAACCAGGATGAGGAGGAGTTTTGTTTTCAGTTCAATTACAATAGTGGTGTGCGATACATGAAGATATTGCTTTTACAACAATTCAAGTTAGACACCGGGAGGGAGCACTCTCATATTACGAAGATATAAAATAATACCTATATAGTTTGTATGTACCGTTTAGGTATATAACTTTCCGCTTTGTACCAGTGCTTTCATTTATTTTGAATTGTCGTTCCAGGGTCCTACGGAAAGTATTTTCTACAAAAAATAAATATTAGTACATTTATTGCTTTTCTTTTCCGTATTTGAACTTTTGATTTGCGCCAACATCAATATTCGGTACACAGCTAATAAATAATATTTTGTACATGAGTCAGTATTGTTCAGCTTTAGCTTTATTAACTGTTTTAAATGTCTTAATGCTAAATGAACATCATAGTAATAATATAAAACAAAAGAAAGTTAGTAGAAAATTAAATTTAACGCTTTCCCTGCAAAGAACTAATTGTTAGAAAGTTATCAAGTTAAATAGCAATGCAATTGAGTTTATTGATTATATCTCTGATAAAGAGACCGTCAATGATTAGGTATATGCATCAAAAGTGATGAAAAACATGGGTAAACTGTTTTCTTAATTTAAGAAAGAGTTTAACCGTCTTATTTTACAAAAACGGTAAAAAGCAGTGAACTAAAAATGCCCCAATTCCCGATATAATATTTATCATGGTTCCTGTAAAAGAACCGCGGTTACATGAATGATTTTATGGGTGAGATTTTGTGTTGTATTGCTGGTTTTCATCAAGAGCAGGTGATGCTATCATTGCATGTTTGCTATCAATATGATGACCTGATGCTCATGCGTGTTGAAGAAAATTGGCATTCATTAATCATTAAACATATTTTCCCTGAAAAAACTACAGTGAAATAACTTAGTACTAGCGACGAAGTGTGTTGCAGATATAAGAGGCTGAGATACTGAGCATTTAATTTTTTGGCACATCGGTGGTAGCTTTTTCTAGTTCCTCAAATTTCTGTTAATGATCAACTGGGAAGAAAATTCGTTGATTTGCTATGTGTTGTTTCAAACAGTGTGCCCATCTAATTACCCAATCATTTTTACATTTTTTTATTTCTTTTAATTTTTCACAAATTTATAATAATAAAACGTTCGTGACAATCTAGTTAAAAGCAAACTACTTTGTCGTATTTTGTTAAAGACCACTACTAAATCAGATTTTGTCTTCTTAAGCCAGAGATCCTGGTGAGAAAATTATGTAAAAATTACGCCTTCTGATGAAAGAAAGTCATTTCTTATTCAGATTATTACTGTAAAAGTTAAATAACAATAAAAATGCGCCGCTAAACTGACTGGCGGCGGGTAAGGCTGGAAAGCACGTCATGTAATGCATTACGCTTGATGTGTTTTTCTTCTTCGTATTTTTACACTGACTAGAAGAATAATCTATTGTTCAGTAGTGAAGTAGTAAACCATGAATATTTACAATTACTAAATACCGCATATATGACACTATACATTTTGCCAGATAAGTGGTCTCACATTTTATAATACTCTAGAGTAGAGACCTAAGTGTTAGGTATTTTTCGTCAAACACATGCAATTACCATCAACCTAACTATCATTTGCGGCCCCAGGACGGGAACACAAAGAAGCTGTGTGATAATGAATGGGCAAATTTGTAAAATATCCTGTCTAGCTTAAGTGTAAGCCTAGATGACAACTACTGTGTCTGTACTTATTACCAACTCATTCAATGTTCTTGCCATGAATCTGGTGATAAATAATTTTATTACTTTATTCACAGTCAAAAAACTGCCAAGATTCGTGCCTGTTCTTCTCCATTTATGCAAAGAGCATAATCGTAATAACAAAAATGATAGATAATGGTTATGATGATGACGCTGCCCTTGGAGCTACCAAACAGTAGTAATAAGTATAATGGTAAGAAAGAACAGAGGAACAGCTATGCCACTTTAAAGATAAAACGCTTATATAGTTTATATTGGAGGTATTCATAAGTTTACAAAGTTACCTTTCAAATTTAAATGTTTCTTTTCTTGCTCCCTGTTTTGTTACATCGTAAAAACGTGTTGATTTGACTTTGAGTCGAGGAGTGCATCGTATCACATCATAATATATAGTGGAAATGATCAGGACAAAGGCACTTAGGTACATAAATATGAGTAGATATAGTATATAAAATGTACTGTTGAGTTGGGACACAAAAGTGGTTATCGTAATATCTTTGTGATTACGATAAAGGATGTTCTTTTGCCCATGGCGAAACTATTTTGTAAATTTTAAACAGAATGGTTGTAAAAAGAAAATTTCTTCGTTTGATCAGAGAAGTTAGTATCGTTTTGCTTAAGAAAAAGAAATTCATCAGTTCCACAACCAATATGACGTTATCATTATCAATGTGGGACCGAGTTCTCCAACAAGGCTGTTCAGCCTAAAAAATGATTTGTAATTGTTTTTATACAAAGAATCCACAGAAAGGTAGCCGACCTCATATGTACGCCTTTCCAACAATGAGTGTCTACTTAAGAAGTAATTTTCACCATTTTAAATGGTTAATTTAGAGATACGGTTTGTCAAAATTGTATGGTGGAGCGTTAATTATTAACTTTAGTCCCTTTTCAACATGCAGCTGCTCCATGATGCTTTATATATTACGATATATGATAGTATTTAATTCAAGGACTGGAAGTATATTACCCTGCCTTTATTTAGAGGCATAGTTTCGTACAACCTTTTGACTCTTCAACATCACCTATGTACTTATTTAAGGTGCTAGAAAAGTATTTGTATTGTGGAAACATATTATTTGGTACGAACAAAAAAAACATTCTCGTCAGATACCGTATATCAGAAACTGGGAAAAATGCCTCTAAAACTTAGGCATCATAGTATGATGATCATACCATCATCGTTGCATTTCTTTACAGCTGGATAGATAGATCTGATCATTTAGCGCAACTAAAAAAACAATTTCGCTTGAGCCAGGTGTCGGTCCAGTAAGCAACTTTTCTATTAATTAACAAGAAGGAAATTGTTGCTCTTTTACGTACGACGAGAGACTCTTGTGTTTGAACCATTAGAACAAGTTACACCTTTTGTCTTAAATATCAGGCTGCGCTCTGGTGTGGATACACATGTTGAACAATGGAGTAAACACGAATTCCTTCCTTTTTCTCTGATGGATCACAAGCATAAACAGAAACAGTAGGAGACTCCTCACACATCTCACTTGCAAAGAATACTTATACGTTTCTTCATTACTGCACGAGTAAAGAAAGGTAAAGAATTATAAGGAAAAAGTGAAACAGAGGATATATGTAGCTTGATGAAGAGGCTAAGTATATTACATGCTTAACTGACAACCAGTGTGAGCGGGACTCGAAATCGAGCTATAAAGTTGATAAAGTTGTCCCATTCTGTTTACCTTCATCACGCCATCATCACATCAATTTAAAAGATTACCAAATTCCTTCTTGTAACCTCGTCCTGTAATAATATTGTCGGTTGTTGCATTTAACGACAGTCTATGAATTATGTGGATACCCCATGGGGAAACAATTTTTAAAAGGTTGTTTCTACTAGCTTTAAAAAAACTTAGCAAGTCATCCACTTGGTTGATTCATGGCCAGAAGAAAAAAAAATCTTGACAGATTTGAGATATCTAATTCATGATGAAGGGAAAAGACGTCATTACATGAGATACCTTTTACCTAATATAGACAAGAGCGTATTACATTTTAATCTTTCCCCCATTCCTTATAATTATTGAGGAAAAAGTCATGAATAGTAGCGGACGAATGAGGATTTATTTCTACCAAAAGGATGGAAACACAGAGAAATACGCTTTTAAAATAAGCATTCGTCGTGAACACGGATAATTTCGTTTTCATAGTACAGCTTTTAGGAGGAATATTTTTGTTATCAAAGCTAACATGTTACTGGTTGTTGTGCTAATCATATCCATCCATGATGATTCATTGACAATAGATAGTACTAATGTGTGAAGCATGTTTGCAAGCTGAACTACTATTTATTTGAACATGGCTGTCTCTAGCTACACAAGTCATTCTTTTGATCGTAGCGAAAATCGGCATTGAATTGAGATTGTTTAGTGTCGTGAACTCGTAGGTATTTCTTTTTTTACTCTTTCTCTAATTATCATTCTTCTAGCTGCGGCTTTCCTTCAGTTAGATCTCTTTTTAGTATTATATCTGTTTAACATCTCCAATTATATTCTCTTACATACATACAACCACGACCATAATTCTTTTTTAAATGTTCGTTTTTAGTCTAAAGAATATTTCGGTTTTCAAAGGTTTCTGGAAACAAATATATGCTTATTCACTTGGACACTACCATTGGGGCAAAAAAATGCTTGTCTTTTTACGAGATTTGGCAAATGAGAAATTCCACTCTCGCACAACTTTGCTTTCCGGAATCGGCAATTTCGTGATGAAAACAACAAGGAAGGAGCCGAGATTCTAACTAACAACCAAAATGTAATAAAAAAATGAGTCGGTAACAGTTTGCATGACTTATTTTATGCTGAAGTGCATGACTTACTCGTTGGCATTTCATTTGTAATGAATATAGCGTCACTTATAGCAGATTGGTTTGCAAAATAATGGAGGTTATGAACGTGAGGGGCCGGGGAACCTATTAGTAAAGGGTTATTCCTTTATCCTTCTTCACCAACCCTTCATATTATACAGCGGGGCAAACGAGAGAAAGATGTATCACGTTATCACTATACTTGGTTGAAAATGGTGCAAAAAATATTTAGCACGCAACGTACATATAATCAGTATAACACAAGAGGAAAACTATTTACCACCACTCCACCAAAACCGCTTAAAGTAAAATGTCATTTTTGACATCTTTTACGATTTTCAGTTTAATGATATTATATAAACTTGGTGGTACAAATCAGCACTGTTGGATTGTAATTTTAGCCGCAAGGTTGACTTCTCATATATTCGTTTCTAGCAACAGCACTGAAAACGAGGGTTTTATTTTGTTAACTTGAAGATTACAAACAAAAGAACGGACTTTAAATTTATGGCTTTTCTTCTATGATTAAGTAGAAAAATCATTTTCAAGTAAGTAGCCACTCAGAAATGAAAATAGATTGGATATTCGTTTAGATGAAGATGCATACGTTACTAGTTTGGCGTTATTACTGTATACAATTAAAATTTTAAAATTAAACACCTACCTTTAACGACTTATATGGCACAGATTATAGCTGCCGACTTAATTAACACGATCTAGAGTTGGTGAAAGAAAATTAGTATGTCCTCTTTATCGTATTTGGGTGAAGTAAAATCATTATTGGAGGCTCAATTTGTACCCTGCATGCTGAATTAATGAAATGATTTTCTGTACGGTGGACTCTGAAGTGCGAAAAAAATCATAATTTTAAATGCGCTGATTTTAATTTACCAAAACTAATTTGTATACAATAGCTCAAAGGAATATTGTTTGTTAAAATACATATGACATCTTTTGTACATAAACCTAAAATCAGGATTGACAATTGACAACCTCATCATCTTCTTAGACACAAAGCTCATTATTCAGTCCAATAGCAGCGTAATGTGTTTCTGTTTTGGAGAATGTAAGGTGTTTGTTTTGAGCACGAAAGTCTAATGCGTGAAACAGGGCATGAAGAAATCGGATCTCTTTTTCTCTCCAATGTTATTTGTAAACTTTGCTGAATAGGTACATATACAATGAACAATTTCGAGGTGAGCGAGTGCACATACACATGTCTACAGCAAATTACCGCAGTGATTTGTGCGGTATTAGCATTGTCACGGCTTTATCTGCGATGCGGTGTGTTCCAAATAAATGTACATATATCTTTTTTCTGCTCACAATCAACATAGTTTTTCCTATTTGTACATACGGATATATTACATATGCGTAGAGTTTAAACGTGGCACTTCAGACAAACAAGTTCATTATGTCAAGCGATCATAGTCATGGATGATGGAGACAACAATAGAAAAGCTTTTTGGTTCTCCATGCTTGGTTTTTGTTCAAAATATATGCACAAAGCGATATATTATGTCGTTCCTCTGTTTTTCTATGGAGAATGAGAAACAAACTGCAGCACCGGCTAGGCGCTATATGGCATGTCACCATCCATGTTTTTGTTCCGTTTGGGATGTGGGATGAATTGTCGTTTATTTCAGATCCAAATCTACTTACTGTAACATCAATTGTATCCTAAGCTCAATCCTTCCGCTGAGGAAAATCTGCTTTATTTACTGTGGCAAAAGCGTTCAAAATGCACAGAGAAAGAATCTCACCGGATTTTCACCTAATTTCCCCTGAAAGCTTGTAATAAAATCAGAATACTGACATAAAATACTATAGAGTTACATTTTTCTTCTACAGTGCACACTTGTAAGGGTTTATCTCATTATTTCGTGACGCTGAAATTTCAGAGCTACATGAGCAGCAGTAATAAGCTATTAAAATGAATAATTTGACACTCCCGTTCAGCAATGATCATGTTTTTGGCTAATGCTATTATGCAACGTTTCGTGTGATTTTTTAGTAGAATCATATTGTTAATTGAAGTATTCTTGATATGAGCAATGAAATATTATGGTCCTTTGGAATCAAGAAAACCTTGGTCTCGTTTGTTTTTGTAAATCTCTCAAAAACATAGCATGAAAGTAGATTATGGGGCAACGTGGGATCTGAAGAAAACGTGTGAATAAAAGCCTGATAAGGAAAACAATAATGCTTGTGTAAAAACGATATTTTCAGTAAATTATGAGTGGCTGGGTCGCTATATGTACATTGTTGAATTTGCTCCCACAGGCGTAAAGACATGAGGCGTGTCCTAATTAAAGTAACGAAAATTCGCTGAAAATAAAATGCAAAACATTTTTTTATTTCTGAAAAATTCTCACATTCACTTTAATCCACAGTCGTAGTCTACATTAATAATTATGCATGTTTTAAAACACAGTAAATGCACACAAAAATATTTAATTCATAAATTTGATAATATTTTTACAATTACATATTATGTGAAACTATAAAGTTGGTTTGTTACTGAATTACAGTAATCAAGTTTATTAGCACATTATTACAGCAAAAACCTTAAACTGAATTCATGCTTCCCACCTGTCATTTTCTGCATCATTACTTTTTATGTTTATTATTTCCCTGTCAGAGATAAAATATTTAATGTTTGTGACTGGATATTTAGCTTTGTAATTGTATCAATGATAACAATCTGCTTTTGAACTTACAGATACAATTTACTATTCTGGGCATGCAATCTTTTTGTCGTTAGTTTCTTATGTTAGCATTTAGCAATGCATGTTTTAGATTTTACATCAAAATGTTTTGTTATGTAAAAATCACTGGCTGAGGTTTATATAATAATTCGTATAAATAGGGATTACATTGTTGCTGCACTAATTTTTGAACTTGTCGATACTATGCATGCATATCATTATTACTGTTGTAACCATCTTCAAGACTCTAAACGGTAACCGGATGAATGTTGAGAAAAGAGTGCAACATTAGCACAGAGCAGTAGTGGATTGAGTTTAGAAAACGAAAAACTATTGTGGGAGAGGGATACTTTTGATGATTGTGTTTCAGACTTTTTAGACAAGGGAGAGATTTCATATTATATCATTGCTGCCAAGAATTAAAAACGTAATGAAGCCGTCAAACAAGAGGCTAAAGGATATTTTTCATATTACGCTTTTAAACAACAACCATTTACGTAGTACATTTTATCCTAATGAACCTATCTCATCATCATCTCCGTCATCAAATAAATGCAATAAATAAATATATAAAGCTTTTATACTGCTGCTGCTGACGATGAGTTGAGGCTCTGTTTTATGTTGTTGTATATGCGTTTACCTCTCAAATTTAAGTTTTTATAACGTTCCTTTCTCTCGGTTATAAACACGTATCCAACTCCATCACATAATGTACCGTGTAACAGCTCACTCTACAAACTACTCAAGATAAGATGAAGGTTTGATGATGGTACACGCTATATATGAAGGAATACTTGTACAGAATATCCACTTGCGCATTAGTTGAAAAAAACTGCATTGCTGTTTACAGTAGTCAGAAAAAAAAGAAAGATTGAGTGAAGGAGTGTGAGTTTCCACTGCAATAAAAGTCAAACAGGGTTGCTTCGCCCATTACCCATGTATGTACTGCAGTTGTTACTTTTCGACTACATGCTGCATTTTGTTAGTTATGAAATGTGAAAGATTTACAAGTACAAGCTTTCATTTGCTCATTGACCTCGTATAATGTACTTGATGAGCTTCTCTTTATGCATACCAAATTATGCGTACGTCTTTGTGTGCACATGCCTGCTTGCCAACGATTATTAGGATTCTGTTTTTGAAAGGCGAAGAAAGGTGGTGATTCTTTCTAAGTATGTACATGTGTTCAGGATTTGCTTAAAAAATACATGAAGCATTGGGAAAGTGCAAAGATATGATACTTGATGCTGTTTACTGTGGGAATTGGCGAAACAAGCACCAGATGTATTAGGTGACATAAAACATTTTGTTAATTTTAATATCATTTTTAATCTAAGCTAAAGATCTTTTTAGCATCATTTTGGGCTATTCTTTCACAAGGTCTGGCAAGACAGTGAACAAAGTAGAAGAGATTTATATGCTTTAATCAAATTGTTTGTTGCGATGTTCTAATAAGATGTATTCTTTATCACTGCAAAAATACTACGGAGCATGCATCACGTTCGTTCTGCCTCCTTGGATTTAAAAATTTGTAAACAACGTGCCATCGCTTCCCACAGTAAGCCATAGGATCGATGCCAAGGTGGAGAAAAGGTGTGGATGAGCTAATTAATTGTACTATTACCATTTTTCGTTGTTTTAATTTTTTTCATTTGCAGAGCGGAAAACATGAATAAGAACTTTCAAGCAGACGTTATGTCTAATTAATGAAAACATCCGTATATGTAGGTGTGTTTGTGATGATTTTTACAAACACTCAGCTCGGATGGGTGAAATGGGAAAGAAAAGACAATGAAAGTTACTTTGATGGGCTGGATTATAGAGCATACACGATACTAAAGATTGTTGCAAAGAAGTTTGATGTATAGGTATGCTTGTACTTTTCACTTGCCATGCCTTTTCGTGCATTCAAAATTTACAAAATCGGCCCAGATTAAGGCTTCAATTTTCACCGTCAAACCTGTAATTCAGCAATTTCCACCCCCAAAAGCACTTTAATGCAATTTGGACTATTTGGAGTAAGTAAAATATACTCAAGATTGTATGCTGGAAACAATTGAATACTGAATTTTTCTCTTAAGTACAGTATGACAGATAATTCCAAAACAAAATATTTACTACGCCATAATGTACAGCCTAACTAAAGTTAGCTACAGCAATGATTGTGATTCTAAAATGTAAATTATATGCTCTAATAGTAACTACCTACTTAGGAAAGCATTATCGATTCTAATTGAATTCCAGCCTTTCTAATGTCTTAATCTACATCACATTTCCCCGCGCTGAAAGGATTTTGATATCATGATTATATGGCTTCCTCTCAAACTGTGCATTTTGATGAAACTCTTACCGCTAAACCCACCCTTTCTCTGTTTTTAAGAGAAATGTAGTAAAACTGGCACGAAAGTTGCTGTCCTATTATTGGCTTAACCAACACTAGATACTAGATAATATTACAAATGGGGAAACCGAAATATAAAAGTTACGGAAACGTCATTTTTTAATAAACAGAAGCACAAATACTTAGCTGGTCAAAATGAGACATTAATTTTCTGTTGATCCAACATACAATGACAAAGTCGTTTTCAAATATGTCGCGTTAACGGACATACAGAAGGAGACATTCGTATATAGTAGCTGTCGCTATTCCGTGAACAACATTATTATGAGCTTTAAATCTGCTCGCTATCCACTACGAAGGATGACAGAAACTCCCCCGAATTCTACCTTGGATCATCATCAGCAATGAGTACATGTATGTAGTTACCTAACGTGTATATCTAGATACACAAAAGGGTACGATGAAGCACACAAGCGTAAACGTTTATTTTTATAAAAAAGCCTTCATTAGTTTTCCTACCGTGTCTTAGAGAATTTAAGTGAAGTAAAAGTACCAAGTACGGTGGAATAATGGCAAGAGAATCCAGCACGAAACTATAATTTCTACTTATGGAAGCCATACATAATTGAGCCTCCTACCTATGTAATATGCGATTAAAGCTACATTCATGATGTCCGTTGCGGTTATCGTTTCAATATTTACTACTTAGCAGGGCGGATAAAAAAATATGGAATAAGGTATTGTACTATTTGTAACCCCCAATCCCCTGTGTACTGCCATGAAGATAAACACAACAAGAGAGAATTGGAGGACGTGTCTAGTGGCGTTCCAGAAAATTTGGGACGTACCGTAGAAAATTGGACGTTTTTAGAAAGTTCTTAAACATGAATGCACCACATTTCCTGTACAGTTAGCCATAGTCGCTGATGGGTAGATGGGTAGAGGGAGCAATATTACGTTCCTAATTGCATCCATAAAGCAAATACACAAGGATTCAATATCTTCCTAATAATATTTTATGGAAGAAAGCGGATTGAAAACATTTTGTATAACATGTAGAGTTGTAATATTATTTTATTTTATTTTTGAACGTTGGATAACAAGTAAGTTGGGTTGGGTAACAAAAATCTATAAACGGAAATGTCCAGCATATTTTTCGAAGCACTTTTATCAGTGATTTATGATTTTCTGGTAATTACTTACTGTTGTTAATGTATTCGATTTCTACCATGCCCGCAATATAATCTTCCAATCTTTTTAGAATGGCACGTTACAATTTTTACATTAATATAATTGTCACTGTCACCAGAAGTGGACACCAGATTTTGATGAATAACACATTATTAACAGTGGAAATCTTTGACATTCATCTTTTCTTTTCCATTCATGATTCATCCTCGTTATCATATAAGAGGCAATAATATGCAATAATGACCTTTTATTAGGGAAACCAAATGAGAGATATAAAACTGTCATAATATTATAGTGATTTACATGATTACAACAGTAATGAAACCTTAGCACTCTGTCAACAGCTCGTGCCCATGTTTAGCTGCTTATTAGCTTGTTTGCGTAACGTAATATAAGTTGTTTGACAACGATTTTGTGAAGATATACTTTACAGTTGTTGATAGGTCAAACATTATAGCTATTATTCCTTCATACTAGTTAGAAAGGCATCTCATCGCATCAGAAGAACAATGCCAATGAAATTGAGTACTCATGATTACTTATGTATATATCCTCAAAAGAAACCCTGTTTGCTTTCATATTTGGTCAGTGAATTAGTGAATATTTAAATAGGTACTGTAAATAACTTAACAGAAAGAATACACAAAAAATTCATCTGGCACTTTTGTGAAAAGAAAAAAATATTAGCTCCAATGCAATAATATTCAATAAACGCACTAAACAAGAGTCATCATTGTTACGTCTGCATATTTAAGAAAACGTGGAAGGATTGTATACTGTACGCAGTTGTTTGCGCACTTGGCACTTGTTATGTATCGCTTTATTTTATGAGCAAAGTACAAACAAAGTAAAGTAACAAGGGTATATAGCTTCTTAGAGATCCTTTACAGATAGATTACATTGACTATATTATGCTCATTTTATTACATTCTTTGAAAGTCATTATTACTGAAAATCCTCACAGGCAGATCAGCTACCAGAAAGACCAAGCTATACTGACTATCGTTTTGTTTGCTACTTTACCTCGCGTACAATTAGAAGCTTTATGATGGTGCGATGATGGATGTGAACATCATGTTCCTTGTTCCTTCCAGTAAAGTAATTTGATCTCAATCTTCTTAACCCTTTTGGAATAAAAGACTTATTATGTTGTAAAGGCTAAGATGTTTCCGTTCTTTCATGATATACAATGAATCAACATCGTATAGCAATCTGGATTATGAAAGAATGTTGTTTACATTATTATAATTTATTTGCACTACTGCTACTGCACAGATAGATTGAGATAAAAATAATGATATACCAATGTACAACGATTACTGAGAGGCGAAGAAAGAATTCTTATACAAATCTCAAGCAGCTTGTAAGATGTAACATGTACAGATATATCATATATCGATTCCTTTAGTAGATTAAAGTAATAAGATGCAACATATCACTTTTCATTATGTGCATGTGCTTGCGTTGTCCATCGTCATTTATAGTTATCCATAGATTTTGCGCATATTATTTTAGTTTTCCCCTATTTCATTACGTTCAAATACAATAAAAACTTTCCTCTGAATCTTTTAAATTTCATTTATATTTGGTATTTGTAAGTTGACAAGTTTAATAAATAATGTACATATTGAACAACATTTCATTGTGATTTACTTGGTCCTTCCTAATACTTCATCAGTGACTTCTAAAAATGAATTTTATATTTCAATAATCATTATTATTTTTACTTCATTGTCAACATGATATTTTTTCAAACTAATGACGGTGTGTTGACACTTTGAAAGATGCTCTGACCAGTTAACATATCGCTTTAATTTATTGCTCCCTTTACGGTTACTGGTACTATGTAGTAGTTTATAAGCAAAACGAATGAATATGCATAAATTAATACTTGTACGGACTGTGTGGTGTTGATATTGTTGTTTTGTTACTACTGATTAGGTGAGAAATTTTGGTGGTTCATGCGCCATGATACACACAGGCAAATCTTTTGTGTGCTAACTACTTAAATCAACCACAGAAACATTCAACTACATGAAATACTGTTGAACAAATTCAAATGTATGGCCGCACTCTCTGCAGAGTGGAAATGTGATTTGCCTGATCACTTGATCACACATTTGAACTGCTCTCTGGCCTGGGCTTGGGAATCGGGTATACTTGAAGATTTATTGTAATGGCTTGTGGATGGACGGGCTTGATGCGGTCAATTTAGTTACGATAATTTATGTACGCAGAGGGTGTAATGTGTAAAGCGTCAAGAATTAGCTTGTCGTGGACTTTTACTGTAATTTTAAATTCTTATTCATTCGTCCTCAACATGCAATAATTGCAAAGCACTGTTTCTAATCTTTCAAGTAGTTGAAAACATAAAAAAAACAAGCACTGGTTTCAGAACCTTGAATATTTCCGCATTATCAGCATTTGTAAATACGCATAATAATTTTATTGTTACTAATAATAATGACATTTAAATTTAAAGATATATGTCGCTTTTCGTTGTTTATGGACCTCCAAAAATATACGCTACAAAAACCATTGAGAAATCAATTTGAAAAAAATAACATTGAATTTATTATACAAGTTATATAAATAACCTGATTATATCCTTATACGCACTACTTTTGCTTCTTAATAGTTCTCTAGCCAGAAACAGACAAATCTCCAGCAGCTGCCACAAGACGAAAAGTGCATTACTACACATTACTCAAAGTGTTTCCCAAACTGTTTTCGTGCCTACACTCTGATGATATTATAGGGACAATCCGAATAGCGTATAAAATACTGAGGGCTTTAACGTGAATATGAGGTGATCATGCAGACAGCAAGTAACAAACGTAGCATTGAATAATTCAGATTTTAATCTTTTAATACGGAGCATCATCAGGGGTCAAAAATAATGGAACGTTATATTATTTTTTTCGAGAGGGCACATACAAAGAAGCGTCTCATGGTTATCGCTTTATCAGATTTATAATATGAAGACGCATACGCACGACACGACACACACAAACTGTGAGAGCACATCCGTTTGATTTTTCTCCCGATTCTTTTCATGTCAGTGTGTGTTCCCAAATTCCCACTTTGCTTCTTGCTGTGCCTTATGAAACTTTCTTTGAACGGAACGATCCAACTTATCACAACTTTTGAATAGGCTGTAGAAATATGACTGCGAGATGGTTCTTCCCGATAAAAATGCTTTATAATATATGGTGCAGTTGAGACTTGAAGAGATAGTCAAGCTAATGCTGTTGATGATTGCAATGTCAAAAAAATAATAATGATGATTTTATATACCTATGCGAATAGTGTTTTAGAAAGGTAATGTAGGCATCAACAAAGTAAAAGAAGAGTTAGAAAAATTGAATTAAAACGACCACGCGTCTTTATAGAATAATCTTCCATATAGTAAGATGTACATGATGCCAATCCAAATAGTGTCCAGTGACATTCAATGATTCTATTAACAGCAATCAACAATGAAATGGAGAATCCCTCTCTGCAGAACAATTCCCAGAGAAAAATGAAACAATAGAAATATATAAAGCATTGCAACCAACAAAAATAGCATCAAATTGTACACTTGTATTGTTGTATCCAATTATATTTTTATTTTAGGGACTTTTCCAAAGCACAGTCCTACCATTGAGTAAATCATCAGGCAGAATCATGCGCATAAACCTTTTAGTTAGTTGTTAGATCTTGTATGTTTCGTTTATACTGATTTTACTTCTATGTAATATAAAAGGAGGCAGATCACACTGCGTGATGTATTGTTTCGTGTAGCCCCGTGCTTGATGTACGGTTCCGTCGCGTTGTCGTGATATCTCACATGGATTTGTAGTTCTCTCGAGAGAGCTGTCAGAAGACTATTTAATGTGGCAACAATAGAATATTTCACCATGAATGTCACATAATATTACGGATACGCAGCGCAAAGCTCACAACTTTTTATACTTTTTACGAATACGTTTATACTTTTATCCATGTATAAACATACACCTTTAAATAAATAAAGTGAAAGAATGCGTTTTCTTCTCTATTAAAAAGTTTTGCTTATTGTGGACGGAAATTTTCTCACAAGAAAAGAAAATTATGACAACCGACGACACTTATTTATTTACACTGTTCCGTAATTAATGCCGAGAAATGCTTAAAAATAAATACTTTTATAGGCGATGATAATACGTCTCGTTAGTTTCATTTGTTACTGAATACAGATAGACAAAAGTGGCATAAAATATGATAACTACAACAAAGTAGTTTGGCTATACAATTCTGAGCATTTCAATTTTCAAGTGACAATACGAAAATCATTAAAAGATAATGGACTTGGCATTTCTACATTATTAGTGGAAATAAACTTATGGAATTGGAAATAAATGAGGAACTGACATGATTATGATGAAAGCCATGCAGGCACATGCAACGGTTATTATTCAAAATGATATGCTGGAAAGAGAATAAATATCATGCAATATATAAGATCAACAAAGGCATCTATTGATTTTTTTAAAAAAATCTGCGTGACATGATATTATACATTTTCTTACCATAATCTGACGTATGTTTAAGGAAAATACAAAATATGTCAGTACCAGATGGTGTTATGATAATTTTGTATTTTGTTTTTTAGTCTACACCTACATTTTAGTGTATTATGAGTTTTGGCTATATTGAAAATGATTGAAATCGATGAAATTGAATATATTCAATAAAAGAAGCCTTTCTTTTGAGCAGATTGGACGTGGCGAATAATGACCGCAGTTATCATTCATTCAGTATTCACTTAGTAATATAACTGCGATTACACGAAATTATTTTAGTTGCTTTGTTTGTTGGTATAAACACAAACATGTTTATACCAACAAACTTTCTCGGTCTTTGGTTAATATTTTGTACACATGTTGCAATTCTTTTGAAAATATTTCAAGAATGCTGAATGAATGCACGTGCTCATTTAAATTAAATTCCTTACAGTGTTTAACATTATTCTCACTTTTTATACAGCTTTTTTTATATCGTGGACTTTGTACTCATCATAAAAATGAACGGATATTTTCAGGTTCATATCTCCATCATATCTCACAATTTGAATTGATTTATTACACACGCTAGTTTCATTAATCCAGTAGCAACTTGATTGTTGGAATGACGTGAGTTGTCATAATTGAAATTGTTGATTTTGATTGACAGAGAGAGCGAATAAGGACTGAGCACATTTTTTATGATAGTGCACCACTCGCACCATTTCAAATCTAAAGTACATTTTTTTTGATGAGCGTGAAATATAATGATTGAACACATCTTTCAATCAGACACTAGCAACTATTTTTTAACTTATGGGCAATCACAATCAGATACAGTAGTCAAATTGTAATGGTATTATAGATTAATCTCTGCTTTTCGTCGACAACGAGAGATAATGCTCTACTATACAAAAAAAATCGAGTGCGTAAAGCAGATGCTAATTGAAATAATTTGGAAGGATGACTGCGTACTCTACTAAATAAATAGTTATGTGTATACAGAAAAACTGGCAGAGCCTTTTGTATCATCATACCATATCATCTTCAAATCTCGCAGCGTATTGTACAAAGAACAAGAAAAAAGGAGCATATGGTTGTAATTGATGCATTAAACTTTGTAACTTTGTAAATTCAACGCATACTTATTTTTTTACCAAGTAGCATTAACTAACGAGATACAACAAGACAAGGCACAAAACTTCTGATTCATCCCATGAAAAATGTACGTTTGTTGTGCCCTGAATGATTCTCCGGATGAAGTTATTGTAATGATTACATAGTGTTGAAAATAATATAATGATAGTATCTGGTCTGGATAAAGCACATCAAGAAAAGCGTCTGTAATGGCACCTTCATCCTACTTTTTTTTTCATCGCAGATGCAAACACCACCATCCCAATTCATTGCTACGGCAAGTCAAGAGAAAAGCATGAGCTGGATGGGTATTTATACGAAGCCGTCAATTATACTTCAGAAATTTTGCCTTCTTCTTCTTCCATTCTACCCTATTACTACTCGAAAATTCTTTATAAGATGGTGATGATAATGAGGATGATCTATCTAACTACCAGAGAGTCGACTGCTGCTGGTGTAATAGCATTAGATTAGTATTATTTGTAACACTACTATTTATCATGATGATTTCTTCATCGTGAAGAAAACAACGGAAAAGGGAGAGGTGCCCTAACTGTTTGGAGCCTGTTGTTTTGGTTAATTTACTCTTTTGTACTACTGCTTCTGGAAAATACCTTACAAGTTATAAATGCAACATCTGTGTGTTTGCAAGTGACGCATTTACTATGAAATGCCTATGGATAAAAGGATTTATATGTTTGGATGTATCGAGTAGTAAACTTTCTGGGTGGATCCAATAGCATAGGAGCTCTGAGATGATAAAGTTGTTATATTGCAGCAACCCATCAGCCGAAATTGTTGAAGCCCCAATGTCCACCCTAATTATTTTCGTCCGACATAGCATGAGATATCCGGTCAATTTAGTGTAACAACACGATTACTGGTAAACACTTTCTCATTTCCTCTAATGTACCTATTCTTTATCATCGGCAATCAATCAAATGACAATGATTATACAAGCATAATCGAAAAAATACAAGGATTGCATGATAACTTTGATATCGAAGCGAAAATAGTTCAGCAGCTTAAATAAGAGTAGTGGTGGTGGTAGCGGTAGTGTCTCCAAGGGAATTTTTTTCTGTGGAATGGCTACACTGTATTTGTCACTATATTTATGTACATAATTTGTCGCTCGCACAACCTAGGATTAAATATTAAAATTGGCATGTCTGTCGAGTGGTAATTACCAAGTTTTAGTGTCCAGCAGAACTCTTTTCTATCGTAGGTCGAACAAAAAAATAATGGAAATTGTTGATTGGTTATATCGATATATTATGGCTGTTTGATAATTACATACCTAACACTACATTACAACCGTTATTTCACTATTCACTAAATTGGTTAACGATAGTTTGGTAGAAATGTCTATATAAGATATGGCGGATATCAGCTATCGTAACTCATCGTGATTGCCTTGTCAAGTATACGATAAAGTTGAGTTATTGTCTCTTCAATCTCTTGGGGTACTGTAAGATTTGTTATAAAAGTTCCACCACCACCGTCCGAGCATGAAACTCATTAGAGCATCGTCAACAGTACCATTTTATTGTGTTTGACCTACCCTAATAAAACAAAATTTACCCACTGTAATAACAGTTTGGTTCACCCCTTAATGATGAATATACAAAAAAAATCAAAAAATATTATGGCGGACATCATACCCTCCGTAAAGTCATGTAGGTCAGCTCTTGAACGTTAGGATATGATTTTACAATCTTGCACAATATCGAATCATTATCGAATTGGTTTATTGTGTTTTTCAAAAAATGAGCATTGGAGAATACATTGTAATGATTATATTGGTTTCTTTCTCCGAAAATACTGTAAATGACAAAACTTCCATTTCATAAGAAGATGCATACCAAGTGTTTCACCGTAAAAAAACAAAGTCGTAAATTTTATGACACACACCCTATCCTATCCCTTCTCCTTTGTATTTTCTTCCCCGAAGAAGTTAGAGAGTGGTTATTACGTTAGATATGTCATGTCTTGAAAGCATCTTACAGTTTACTGCCCACTTCAAGGTCGATGTATTTCCAATGATGCAGTTTAATACAACCGTTCCTTTGTGACGTCAAAGCGATGTTGATGATGGCCTGTGTACAGTGCAGCAATAACCATAACACGTAACCTTAGATTAATACTCATTCCATTCCCTCCTATTATTAATTTGAAGGCCTTTGCTACTGTCACACAGTCAGTGATGAATATGAATAACATTTTTGGTACGTGGCAAATGCGCCCTTATATACATAAGGCGTTAGGTAGGATAGGCTGGAAGGTTCAACCTCAATTTAACACAGAGTTCGTTACGTTGCTCAAAACCCATCGTAAAGGCGTTTGATCCATTTTCTCTCCTCTTTATTGCCCATTTTATTCACAAGTTTTCTTTTCTGGCACCAAGCGGGATATCATATTACATCAGGGTGATAATATTAACACATTCCCTGTCACAATCAATTTGTAACACAAGACTTCTAATTCTGTTATTCTTTTTCACTCTCTTCTTAATAAATTGAGGTGGGCAACCTTTATTTCTGTCAGGGTGTTCAACGAAAATGGGTATCAAACCGCACCCTTATATCACTCCAGTCATCAAACCGTACTCGTGTAACGTAAACTATAAATACATTTTAAGTGATTTTTTTACATACTACATATCCAACATCTATCCATGTCTAAATAGAATTTGCTTCCAAATATGACGTGAAGTTATGGGGGTTAACGAAAAGGGGTGTTAACGATACATGATACTGTCAAATATTGTGGTAAAATGAAATTAGAACCTGAAACCGTCAATAGCATTTTGTTAAATGCTGTGTAAAAATGAGGCTGAAAACGAGTTTCTCGGATTAAATGTATAAAAACCAAGTGTTGAACATAGGGCACCCATTTTCACTGAATTGTTTTGACTTAATGCACGGATTCCATTGTACTGACGACGTTCATTCACATTACATTTATTATATCATCATGCTACAACTTAATAATAATTATTATTACTACATAATGAACCACGATCGTAAAAAAATTGGATCGGGACAACGAGAGAGCCACACAGCAATGATAATTCTAAATATAAACATTCCTTTGCTCAGTGAACTCTTAAATGGTTTTACTAATCTGCAGTAGATATTTTAACATCCATTTCTCAAAAACCTTTGAAGCTGCTTTTTGGTACCTCCAATCTATGTACTCTTTGTCATCAATATCGAGATGAAAAGAGGAGCCTCCCATACTTTCAGGTTCCATGCTCGATTTATGAATGACATAAATTGTCTATGAAAGGAATAAAGAAAATGTTATCATTATTTATTATGATTATTACCCTCTCATACCGACGCGACGTAAGTTCTTACTTATAATAAAAAAGCTGTTTTTGTTCATTACCAACCACATCACATCATTTGTGACGGTGGTAGATCGTTTGAATACTTGAAACGAAAATGCTTTTGCTCTGCTTTCATGGAGAGCAGGGTGTGAAATATCTGTTTGACAAATCGTGGAATGGATTGAGGAACATTTTTTATCGTTATCAACATCATCGCTCTTAATGCATTATATTCATAATCACATTTGAAGAGATCCTCATCTCTTTCCAGAAACGATGATGACACTCGGCTCTTTTGGTATTCGTAACATTACATAAAATTGTTTTGATTCATTATGACCCATTTATTTTCATGTCCAGCAACGTTAAACCGAGGTACATCCCTCTTAGCAGAATATTTCGCTTTGGCTGTAATTTCAAAAGTGTAAATAAATTAATGTTCTTTGTATACACTTATATTTTTATTACCACACTTTGCAACTACCAGTTAATCGCATTCTTTTGACGAGTTTGTTCAGGTGACATTGGAAAAAATAATGACTGCCATAATAATCATATTAAATTCAGAGTGCATATTTTCAGGATTCAAGGATAAACTTTTGCCGACTACCACCGTTGTTTATAATTTCGGTAAATAGTATTTAACGAGAGGCAATTACAAGTATTGGGGATGGTATGAGGAGAAAGGGATTAGAAAAAATCGTGACATCACGCGGTATAAATAGTTTTTATGCTAGAAAACCTGGAAATCATAAAGAGGCGTATGATACCAAAGTTTTCTAAATCGTATACATGCTAATAATTAGACCTACTGCGACTAAATGAGGCGATATAAATAGCTGTGGTATTTTTTCACTAATAAAATTCATCCAATTTCTAATTTTGTAGAAAATGTAATTAAAATCAGAGCATAGACCTGCTTAGAATGGAAAGGTCATAGAATCCCAAGCACTTCAATACTTTCTATATTCATGAAAACTATGACAAGTGTAAAAGAATTACACATCCCATTGATTGCTAAGCTGGGCAATCGAGAAAAATATCGATATTATTAGCATTTAGCACTCAATGAAACGTCCATGGTCTATCCAGGACTAATTGTAAGTTATAAATATTATGTACAGTTGGAGAATCATGTTTGTATTTATTACTAGTCTTGTTATTCCAGTGGTTTCTACTTGCGGTTATGTTCTCTCAGACTCAAATGGATGAATATGCAAACGACATAGCTCATATTATTCTCAGTCGGTTTTACTTGAATCTCATTAGGCCCATTTGATTTTATTTGCTTTAATGATTGAATTGGCATGAAATGAAGCGAAGACAGACGGGTGAATGGGCAAATGACTGTTGAGAAAGCCGCAGAATTGAGAGAGAAAATAGAGGTTGCATTGAAGTACCAATTTCAGAACTCATATACTCATTTTTTGTACATATATTCACAATATTAGTACATATGTTGTTGTTGGGTTGTCTGCAGTTTTAAGGGGGAAAGGGGAGCAGATGAGTGTATGAATTCCAGCTGAGATAAGTGGGATGCCCTCTTAAACCCTCTATAAAAACGTTCACACGTTACATGACAGCTTGTGGTAAAATGCGAACACTCTCTCTGCTAAAGACAACATGTCATTTCTGGTAACAAGCTCACACTCACTTTTAATTCGAAATGTATAAATACGTCACCAAGAAGAGTAAATTATTCTTTCCACATGACTGCATCTCAGGCTTTTGTTGAGTTTTTAAAAAAACGACTCAAGTATCAGACCCAGACCTCTTTAGCTTGTGTGGATCTCCTATTCTATATATACATAGTTTGAAGTTTTCACAAATTATGCTTTCCATTTTATAAAAAAATCCTCTTTCTCACTTTGTGAAGTGATTATTATAGATATACCGCATACTCCTAATTCTTTAGTTTGCAATGCGTCTTCTGCTCCCATTTTCACATAAGTTAATCTTTGTTACACAAGTGACAAGCATTTCTTACGGAGCTTTAATGTATTTAGGGTTTGTATCTGTATCATATGGAGTACTTTTACTCTGATATAGTTTTACCTATTTTTTTTAGATAAAAGATACAATTTTGCACTCTTTAAAGATTCTGATTTTTACAGTGCACATACTATATACTGGGAAAGCGTTTGCTCATCTTGAATCCTTACCTAAACGATTAAAGAGACAACAAATGTGTGAAAAACGAAGACAATCTAAAATGTACTAGAATGCGGCT
This sequence comes from Sinella curviseta, assembly GCA_004115045.4. NCBI lineage: Eukaryota > Metazoa > Arthropoda > Collembola > Entomobryomorpha > Entomobryidae > Sinella > Sinella curviseta. The sequence goes on along the minus strand of CM023203.3, from coordinate 35,551,484 downwards.
CACGTTGTCGGCATGTACCACGATGAGTCTCGATCGTCTTCTGTCACTATATATCTGCTTATGATTTTGGGATTTATGCAATTTTAAGAACCAGGACAATCGATTATAACATATATGTATTATGCGTATATAATTATATATCGGATATAGTGATGTATAATCTAGAAATGTCAGATCATTTTTGCGTGACCAACCAGTTAAAGAAAGTGGAAATTACTTAAGACGGTTCACCAAGTATGTACTTTTTACAAACAAGAGTTACGCTTTACATCTTTTATGCATTTCCTGAAGAGCCCTTTGAACTGTCGGTATCCGTATTCTATGTTTTCCATATATATGGAGTAACTGGCAGATTGGTAATTTCATATTTAAAGCTAATACACAGTTAGTTCTGACCACAGCTGGTAGTTAGTAATTTATTCTGTCAGGCAAACCTACATATACATAACCGACAAGGAGCTAGTTTTAATTACCTGCATACATCATGATGCAACTGTTTACTGACATTATGCACAGAAGCCAGTTCATTTCTTGTAAAGTTTTTCCACGAACCATGCTTTTCCAGTTTATGTATGCACTTGACTAAATGAATGCTCCATTTACGAACTAGTAGTATTGAAATTGAGATTTTACTTGCTGTCTGTTAGTCCGTAGTTCAATTTTAATCATGTTTGACACAAAAAATGCTCTTGTTTATAAACAAATTGCTTGGTTTGGAAGAAAAATCAGCCCAGCCGCAACAGAATTAAGATTAGACAACGCCTTCGTCTTCAATACAAGTAACGGGAATTTGTTCCTACTGGGTATTTATTGTGCCTTATTGTTAGAAAGCTGGCAATGTTACCGAAAAACACCATTAAAATGCTTGCTGACTGAGTGAAAGTCGTAAGTTTTAAAGTATTTGAGGACAGTGTGTGGCTGCAATTTGCAAGATAAAATCTGCCAACTTCGGTAGTAAATGCCTTGATACAAATAATAATATGACGAATGAAAGTTGCCAAAATGAATTGGTCCATTTTTGCACTGGGTTCATTCTTCTTCGACCCCATCAATGGTCAAATATCCTAGCATAGAACAAGTGTAAATATAGGTGCTGATTATTTTCAACTTTCATGCGCATATTCCATACTTCGCTTTTTTGCTGTTTATTCATTTGAATTAGATGTCTTGCCCTGTACTTTGAATTACATATTATGCTGTATGTATGCATTTCTTTATATATAACACATGCAGTTGTGGCTTTTTTATTCATGGGTATGTACAATATATAGTAATTTATAGTACAAGGTACCTTTTTGTTATACTGTCTGATCTGAGATAGATGAGAGCTTGGATGGTATTGTTGGAAAATTAATGTGATGAAGACTTGCTTCTCCCCCTACATTTGCGTGACAATACTGACAATACAATTTCTTGGTGTAAGCTGGGTAGCAACATCTTAATTGGCTGATTTTTTCTGAAACAATGTTTTTACAAGTTTACTACATCTACACTGAAACGACTGCTTATTTAGTGCATTTGCGATTTTTATTGAGTAACAGTATAATTGCTGTGGGATAGGATGGTATACTTTAAACAGTTTTTAGTATATATACTAACATGTTATGTGTCCACTGATAAGAAAACATAATCATTGTGATAAACAGAAGGAAAACTCCCCAGCCACAAACGTTATAGCCAACAGTCATAAAAATGAACAAATAAATTGTGTTGGTTTTTTAAATTTTGTTGTTATGTTTAGTACAGCTTACAACAGCACAGTTGTTCTTATTAAAATTTTGGAATATGGTTTTTATTGAATTTGTTTTACTGTATTATTATCACCCGTTCTGGCACTGCTTCTGTGTGTCGACTACATCATCATCAACTTGTTACAAAAGCTACTAGTAGTCATAATCGTATCAGAGATAAATATATACATAATAATATTATAATGAGCAGTGCAACCGGAATTCATAATACGATTTTTACAACATGGCTTTCGAAAGATAAACATTAAAGATTATTTGGATTAGTTCCATCAACATCATCCTTAGCCTGTATTCAACATAACAATTCAACACGAACGAGAGTGGTATCACATAAGTTTGTTTGTTTGCGTTTACATTCAACTTCAAAGCTAATTGAAAGAAAGTTCTCGTTTGTACCTCGTCGATGACTTGTTTTCTATAATGCATATTATGCGAAGCGACTTGACTTTTGCCGTGTATAACATACTATACAGATATTTTATATGCACTGATTCATCCTGATTTTAGGGAACATGTAATGGGTGTGGGGTACTAACTACTTTTCAGTAAGTTTGCTTCTTTTTTATTGCACCTTTTCAACATTTTGCTTCAGGCTCATAATAGGGAGTAAGCAAAAGTGGCGAAATGCTTAGCCAAAAATGAGCTAGTCAACCAATGACAAGAGACGCAAAATAATAAATAGCCAGCCAGACATATTATGTCAGCATGAATAACAATTAAATACTGCTAGCGTGTTTCAAAATTTGTTGTTTTTATTTTACTATGATTTTATCGTTATGAAAATCAGTGGCAAGCTGATAAAATGAAACGATGTATCCGTTCCTCTTTCGACAGCAGCAGACACTAGACAAAAAAATAAAAAGGTTCAATGTATCTGTATATGAAGTACTTTGGTGCTGGTATGAATCAAGGGACATTATATCTAGCTTCCTTTAGGCACAGTGCTGTACTTTTCATATTAACACTAACTAAGTAGGCATTTGCAGTATCCATTCAACCGGCAAGTGGTTAATGACTGATTTTGGTCAACAGCTAGGAAATTCTAAATGAAATGACAAGGAAGCAACTTATTATTTCGTTCGTACCTATTATGTACTTTCCCCAGGAGGTAAGTACTTTTTCTACTTGTCCATTGAGACAAGGACCTATGTACGCATGTAGTTCAAAGGAAGTGGATGACCTTTTAGAGTTTGTATTGTACATAATGTCTGAATGAAGGAATGCATTTTTAAGCATTTGCTACTACCACTACTAGAGTGGTAAGTATGTCGCGAGTCACAGTGAATAATGTTCATTTTATTTTTTTCAGTAGTCAGGAGAAATAGACTGGTTTTCGGGTACTCGTATCTTTCCTCACTCACAATTGTCAGTTTCATATTGCACTAATTGTATCATGCATGATCATGACTTTAAGTTTTGACGAAAAACAAAGGTTGCACATCATGCTACATTTCACACTTTAAATACAGGTACTTACAAACTCACCTTATATTGAAAAATCTTGTTTGGATGGAAGGAAGTATTCTTCCCCGTATGAGAAAGTAACATGTTGTCTAGAAATGTACAACTTACTTAATATTATTGAGCTAGTAAACAGGCGAACAAAGATGGTGATGGAATCTGGCTACCGGCTCATTATTATTATTACTTACTAGCAGCCAATACAGGAAAGAGAGTAACGAAATGAATACCTACCTTTGCATTGTCGTAATTATCTTTGTCTTTTGAAGGTAGGCGTTCGTTATTTTCAAAGGACCGTATGAAAAATACATAGATAGGTATACAGTAGTAGAATAAGACCGTCTTGACAGTCCTGTGATGTACGTAACACTAACAATGGGAAAGAATAATTGTTGGCACTAGGAAAACGGAAAAAATAGTTTTTTTGTGAAGCCGCAACTGATGAAGAGGTGATGCCGATGAATTCTTTCTGGTGAACCTTTTGTTGTTACAAGGAAGATGCTTTAGGTATAAAAATTATCTTGTGATTTTGACTTGTTGCTTTGTACCTGTCTGTTTTGTTGGTTTCTGAAAAAAACAAGCGTACACATATTGCTTACTGCAGTCGGTATTTTGGAGAACACCAACACAACTTGGTTTTGTTTGGTTCATGAAAGAAAAAGTAGATTGAGGTGAGATTGAAAAGGAATCTGAAAAAAGGTTGGACTTTTTGCTTGTACTTTGGTGCGAAAGCGATATATTTATCCAAGAGCTGGACCATTTAGCACTAAATGACATCAGAATAACCTTATTTTTGAAATTGAAATTACGATGATGGAGTCTTTGCATGGTGCGTACATAAATGCAGCTTATTCACGATTAGTACTGTTAAGAAGTGATTGATTTCTGCCTATTTTCATTTATGTTTTTCTGCGTAAAGGCAAAGTTACTTGGACTAGTTCAAATATCAATTTTTAAATGTCAATTAGCCTACTTCTCTTCCTTCCCAACCACCAAATCTTATAAATCAACGCCACATTTCATTGTTTTCAGCACTACTGTTTCCTCTCGAGTTAGTATCATGAACTCTCCAATCTGCCGTGTCATGTTCTTTTCATGGAAGTATGTTTTGTTCCGTACTCTCTCGACTGTGCCTCTGCTTTGCTCATTTTTTTGTTGGTTAAAAATTCCAGAGCTGTGAACAACTAAGGAGGATCTTTTTTTTGTAAACAGTTTCCCCATCTTCATCTCATCATCATCTTACCAAAAAATCTGACTTTTTGACACTTCGACACACCGACACTACACTGTCGTAGTACAATTTGAGAACGTGATTAGAACACGGGGACAATCCTTAAAATATTTCTTCGCAGTGATGCGATGAGTGTGAAAATGAAGAATTTGAGCTTTTCAAGTTGTTCTGAAAGAAAAGCTATCTGTATATATCTTCAATCTTATACATGCATACAAACGAAGCAATTTTACTAGTTTACTTTTAAATTTCTGGTGTATATAATATTTTGACTGCCTTGTCTTATTTCTTGGTTCATGTCATATATACATAATTTCTTCTCCCAAAAGAGTCCTATTAAAAAGTAGGAACATTTCTTGTATATAAATGGTTGCCAAAACTGTTCAACTTTCTTCATCATCATTAGTTAGTGTAGCTGGGTTTGTCTTACATTTTGTCACAGTTCTTAACGCTCTCAGGTTAGCTGTTTTAATGAGAAATGAAAAATTTTAGAGCTACTCCTACCTTCTCCTTCCTCAAGTTAGTTTATGTCTCTGCCGTCCTCCTCATCGTCATCTTGAGAATACACATGTGAAGCTTCATTAGCTCAACTGAAAGAAACGCAGTCAAGTCAGTCTACCCAAACGGAACACGCTGCGGCAGCATCATCTTTCCATTGTTTTAAGCTAAAGAACTATAGGTCCACAGTCCGAAGAGAGAGAAAACGTCTCAAAAATCAAAGTTGTTAATGAAGAAATACCTTTTGGCAAAATGTGTACGTACATATCATGCGGTTGTGAAGACTGGGTCTGAATATTTCAAGAAAAATGTACGTTTTCCTCTCTGTATGAAAATATTCACGCGTAAAACTTGTGAAATGTACAACTGATACTGACAGAAACACAAAAGTTTTAACAACATCTGTGTAGAAGATAATATGATCCAAACAAGGAGGATGATAACGTATATTTACTATGTCATTAACTTCTCCAGTGTCTGTGCTCCAATATCATGTGAGGAGCACACTCTTCTTCACACAGCGACTCGTAGTAAATGTCAGATATTCTGACACATTGGCGGCGACGTCAACTACATCAGCCCTTCATCAGCTCGCTTCTTTTTCCTGTGATCGTGGTGCTCTTGCTCCAAATGCCTTATTGGCTTTGTTGTGTGATGAGAGTTTTGTAATTTGAGGTTTTCACCATACTTTTCACCCTACATATTTTACTTGGCTAGTTAGCGGTTGGCTAGTGAGATGCCGGTTATTAATGTGGCGAGAAGGGATTTTTCGTAGAAATATACGAAAATGATAGTGTGATGTATATAGGGTTTTTCTTATTTTTATATTGAAAAGTTTGCTGTTGTTTGAGCACAGGTAAAATTAACAGCAAAACTACTTTCATCCTGGAGAATTTTCTAATAGTCAATATAAAAGTATTTGTAGGGCAGTGAGGCGTCCTTTATCAATCCATACAGAATCTAACCAGACGATAACATGCAGGTGTAGGAGCGCTTCTATTTGGGTTTATAACTTTGCTTATCTATCAGCGTATAAAAACGATACGATATCATCTTTCATCTACTCGGTTCTTCCATGACTTGATCGAAATAGGATAGCTTGAGGACAAATAGCATTATTTAAAATGGCCGCCTGGAGTGAAGTATTCCCAGTGATAACGCTTGATTGAATAATGAAACCTTTCTTCTAGGTAATTATACATTTTTTTAAATCTCAGGATCGTGTTGATGGCTCAATAGAACGGTAATTATTGAATGAACAGTTATAGACAGACATGTGAGATAAGATTATTTTCTATTTACTATATATATATCTTCGTAATCAGTATAGAGGTGTATTATCCATCAACAAAATTTCTTACCGCTGTATCAAGCGTTGTAACAATGAGTGTTTTCTTTAAGGAAATGTTTCTATCTATTGCTTGTTTTCACTACTGCAGTTGGTACCTGATATTGACAGTTGAATGTCTTTATAATGATCGCATGTTCTTTTGGCAGTTGTCTGATTTAATCATATCAAACATAATGATATTATAAGCTACTGTATCTGCTTCACCATAATAATCATCCAGCCAGCTCTTTATAAACCTAATAATATAATGGTTTAAGCATTAAGAAATTTATATTATGATCTTTTCGTTGGCTTTGTTGTTCAGCGACCGCTGCTCAGAGAAAAAGGTTTAGTTTTATTTCGTGACACGCTGGAGGCATTCAACCTGTAACGTTATATATTTTTGAATGGTAAATACTCATTATCAAAATGTTACAAAAAGTTGGTTCCTTTTGATTGCCAACAACACCTAGTAATTTTAGAATATCTTCCCATTTCGTGTGTTTCCTCTATACAATGGCGATAAATGATGAGAGAGTAAAAATAATCACATGATGCATCTTTCTATATGTCTCTATTCTTAGAGCCTTTATCTTTTTTATCAAATTACCTTTATTCATATTTTATCGATGTATTTGCCATCATGTGTGCATTTGTCTAAAAATTAAAATTTCCCATGCCATGCTTTGGAACATGCATACCTACTTGCTCATTCTCTTTGTCCCACACAACCAACCGCAGAACCATCAATAACAAACAACAACCTGCCAAGTGTGCTCAAACTAAAGTAAAGTAGACAACTTCAATTTTAATAAAAGAGCACCTCTATTGCTTCTCCCCCAATATTTACACTTGATGTCTAATTCGATCCGACTTTGTGTTTGATGAATACCTGTTGTAGGTAGGTATAAGTTTAATAGGTTGAAATGAAAATATTATCCTCCTTGTATTCTTTTGTGAGAAAAGTGTATAGGTATAACAATTTAGGAACACATTTTGTTCGATAGTGTATGTAACTATCAACATGTTCCATGATCAAAATATCTCATTGTCAGTATCCTTTCCCGAGCAAAGAGCTTTCTTTCTCTATTTACTCTAAAAAACTGTTCATATAAAATTGGGGTACAGCGCGCAGGAAAAGATGATGAAAGATGATATTACTTTAGCTGTTGTTTAGTCTCATTATCGTTCCCAACCTCATCATCATTTAAAACCATCATTACCTGGTGCTGTGTACACTATTGTTTAGCAGGTACTTTTTTTGTAAGTGATGGTATCCGTCCAGCGACAGTGTAGATGTGGCGTTGTGTAGTAATCATTGCTGCATAGATATAGGAGCAATAATAGTTAAGAAAAAAGTGGAGACTGACTGGACTGGCCTTCTAGTCTGGACGGTATATAATTTTTTGGTGATGAATGAAACAGCGTAAAACTCTTCGTCATGATTGAATTCAGTAGTTGAAAATAAAGAAAGGAAGTATTTAAAGACTTAAGCTTTTCCTCTGTCCTGTACCTTCTATAATATTGTATTGGAGGATGCAATGAAAAGACGCATGTTCTTCTTGAAAGAAAGAGAGAGAGAAAAAAAAATGCTGCAGTCATGCTTTCCTGATTTCATTTTTAATAGAGGGATCAAGTCCAGAAAAAGACTCCTTGTTAAATGTCTACCTCTCTCTACCTGCCTATCTTTAAATCGTGTAAAGTATCCAATCTACCGCACCACCGTCGTCCTCTTCGTCTCTAATACCTCCACAGCTTATTTATTTATAAGGTATGAGATAATGATGTGGATGTAAGAAAAAAAATCAGTGATATATCAACATACTCGGTAGAAATAAAGAAAGACAACCAGGCAGTTGAAAGATGCAATAAAGACGGAGATGAAAGGGAAGAAGACGCTAGAAGACGATAAATGAAACAATGATTAATAAAGAAGGTAGGTTACGTTTGCGTCATGAGAAAACAGAAATGTGCCTTTTTTAAGTTGGTGTGTAAGAAGACAAATAAAAGAGGAGGTTTTGTTCATGTGATACAGGAGCATGGCACTTGGCAGTGGTGGTGATATGTAACACTATCATCAACACGCTAACGTTTAAAGAAGTGGTGTCGTCGTGTCTTCATTTTCTTTCCTGGACCAAAGGCTTCACAATAGATAACATGTCTAGCTCTAGTATCTTAAGTTGTGTGTGTGATTAAGGTACAAGAATGAGCAATAAAAAGGCTCATGATGAAAACCTTAGAAGAATCGAACCCAGTGCACACCAGTAGATTATATACCTGTGTGCAAGTATAGTAAAATGCTCTTCCGTATTTCCCAAATCTCTAAGGCAGGGATTTGAAATTGCCATTCTTCTTTTAAGGATAAAAACTTATTTTCGATGCATAATACCTTAGAGGGGAAGGATACTAATAAATGAATACCTACCTTCGTGCGGTGTGCATACGGTTCGATTGCTGTATGAGTGTATTTAGGACTGCCTCTGATATCTCAATAACTTTTATGTCTTTATCCTTGTTAAAGAAGAGTAATCCTAGCAGTTATGCTCCTCTTCGTTTATTGTGCATTTGACAATAAATATCTGCACACACAATATTTACTTACTTTCATTACATCCATCATCTTTTCATCCATGAGAAGGAACAATAGAATGCATTGTTAACGGCAAGTTAAGTCTTTGGTATGAATTTCGCTCACACAAGTCAAGAAATCCTCCTGCAATTCCATTACAAGTATACATGCTAAGGTGAATGCTTCAGGTATGTGTGATGATGAATTATCATCAGAAACTGAACAAATACATACAGGATATTATTGTCCAGGTTAGTTGCTTTATTTTTCTCTTTTCAAATCTACATTCATAAAAGAACAAACTCTTTTTCTTACAATGTTGTTTTTCTTGCGTATATACGTATCTCGCCCAATTCAGATCTGTCCCTGCTGTTAGTACGCATTACAGTACACGCATGTTGTACATTCAGTTGTTATAAAGTTTCAACTGATAACAAGAAAACTAGAAGAAAAGCAGTGAGTACAATAGAAGCGGAACAATACAACAACAATGGACAGAATTGACGGTGAAACTTGTTGGATTGATGGTTGTAGAAACCTTAAAACGAAGTAAAATGGAATGGATGTTTGTTTCGTAGTATTTCTCCTCTCATAAATTTCTATCAAACATAAAAATAAACAAAACTGAAACATCTTCGTATTCGGATCACGCTTGTACGGGAAGATGCAAATAACCATAACACATGCAAGAGTATTTTCTTGAGCCAGTTTTGCCCTCTGATACCCTCTCCATGTTATATTATGACCTTATCAACTTTTATAACTGTTGAAGACGATAGATATATCACCAAAAGGTTATTATATTGCCTGCAAGATATTGGAGCGGCTTTTTGTTACAAGCACACGGGACACTTTTTTCCCTTGAAGCTGTGAATTTTACTACTTCAGGGGTGATTCAAAGTATTTTTGAGGCAATAATATACTGTCAGCACACGGTTTACTCATTCCTTCCTCCATCTCGATACGTGCTGCGTTGTACATGGTTGGCTGACTCTTAAATATTGAAGCTAATGATTACCTTTTTCAGAAGTAGACTGATGTGCATCTTCATTTATAACGTTGTTGTTGTATGTAGAAAAAAGTATGTCGTATTTCAAATACATTGATTTGAGAAAGTAGATATGCATAAGGACCTATTATTGGAACAGTCAGTGCGTATATAACGCTAACTAACATATAACCAATTTATCAAGCTCCTTGAAGAAAGGGACTGGGCTTTTACAGAGAGTCCAGAAAAAAAGCATTTAAAATTTATTGTTGCAGCGCGCATACCGACATGTAACTCTGATTGAACCTGAATCTAAAACAATGTTTTAGGTCTTTATTTGTCAAAAAAAGTAAGCTAAAGTCATTACGGCATATGCATGCATTCGGCCAATATATTCGGTAAGAAAAGAAAGCGCAGTCCTGGAACGCGAATACCAAAATGCATTTATGAACTGAAATTTTTATACCTTTGTGCCCATATTACGTCTGTGAATATCTGATTAAGTAATATAGTTATATAGTCCACATTGTAATATCAGCCTATAACTGCATTGCATGAGTGCCGCATCGTGTTGATTATAATTTTGTATTGTTATAACTATATATTGTCGTTATATTTTGATGCTTATATAGTTATGGCCTTTATATATGTTATATCATCGTCCTCAGCTGGATACACACGTTACAGAAAATGACTTTCTGTACAAAAGAAAATAAAAAATAGCGGAGAGTGAAGAGGTAGGAGGATTGATAGAAGAAGGTAGAGAGAGGTACACCAGTTTTTTTTCCTCCTCTAAACTCTGCTTGCTTAGAGCACATAGCACCGCGCACCACTCTTACTCGGGAACAATAATAATGATATTAGTGGCATGCAACATGCTTGGCATGTAATAATAATAACAGGAGCACACACAAAACACCACACACACCATCATATCCACATCCAGCTAATAACTTACTTACCCCTACCTATATAACAAGTCGAGTGAAGGTCTTTTTCTTCTTACGAAACAAGTCGGGTTTGCTTTAGTTGTGCTGGAGAAGTTTTAGTGAAACACGTTATTTTCTTGGTTTCGATCCTTGTTTTATGCATGCATTGTATATGTGTCCATAACTCGTTTATGCCGATGAGAAAATGCTTAAAGTGTATATGAACGTATATATTTCAAATATACTGTGGCATGGATTTAATGCAATATATTATGATAGTGGCTGCTCTCTCACTGTAGGAGTTTGGAAGTTAAATAAGTTAACAAAAAGACGAAGAGGAGAGAGAGAAGTAAGACGAAGACAAGAAATGAGTTTACTTGAATGCATGGTTGTGTCTGCCTGCATGCCTTCTTGACAGGCATATGGAAAAGAGTGTTCAAAAGGGAGAAAAAGGAGAAGATAGAATAATAAAAGGGGGTAGTTATTTAGCTCTTCTCTTTTTCCACGGCTCTCACTAATAATAATATATAAAGTTGTTCTGATCTAATGTGATGTTCTCCACAGTCCACACACTTACACTACTACTCATCCGATATGTACATACATAGGCATATGTAAGCATGGAAGTGGTACATGAGGTGGTAGTAGTGGTAGAGTAAGCGATAAAGTGAGTACGTAGTTAGGAGAAGAGAAGAAGAGAGCATGTCATAGTAAATGCACATATTATTATTGAGCGTAGCGTATTGAAGAACAAAAAAGAAAGAAAAAGAGAGAATAAGAAAAAGAAGCGAGGAATTTATAGCCCTCAAGCGAGGAGTGGTCAGGCAAGTTTAGTTGAGTTGTAAGCAAGACCTGTCATCTCAGATAGGAGTTAGCATTCACATTGCTTGGAAGGGTCCGTCTTTATCGTTCCTCTTTCTTATAACATTGTTAATATACAACACAAATTATATTGTTCGCTCTTCTGACGTTGTTGGATGGAAGAAACGAAGAAGAGCTCCTCTTTGCTCCGTTTACTTGCGTGAGCTAAGGAACCCCGAGCTTCTCTTGAAAAGTAAAGCTCATACACAATTTTGTGGTTCGCTCGCAAGTGTGCACACACAGAAGATGTACCTAATAATAAGTTGCTCTTCGGCAAGGGAAAAAAACGTTACGTGCTGCAACAATGCTATAAGAGTGGAGCAGCTACATTGACAAGAAGAGAGTAAAGCGTTGCAGAGGCAGACAAAAACAGCAGGACACAATAATAACAATAGTGCTGTGAACTGAATGTCCTTTTGGAAGCTTTTTTCCCTTTTGGAAGAAAGGACGACAGACACCTTGCAGTGGTTGACGGTGACGGTATGGTGATAGTGGTTGCTCTCATACACGAGGAAAGAGATGTGATTAATAACCTGTGGCATTTTCTTCACTACTCTCATGATAGCAGCATAGCAGTTATTTGGGAACAACGCTGCATGAGAACGGAACAATTTTCTAAGAGTGCACGTATGGGAAATAATACGGTGTTTTGCATTTTCGCAACGAGCAGAAGATTAAGACATTAGCACGGATTATACGTGTGTAACTGTAAAGTATATCGTGTCAAAAGGAAATTTAAGGGGGTTGATTATTTATTGGAAAATACACCCTTCCATCTCGCACTGAGCTGGTGAGGAGAATATAAGTGAGCAAGCAGATCACCAGAAACTTTTAAGGAAAAAATTATTAAGAAATTCTTAGCAAATTATTGGTCGTGTGTGCAAGGAATGATGATGGCTTAATTAAAATTTCCAGTTTTTTTACACGGCTACCTATAATATCTTCTTTTATAAGTGCTTTACATGTACATGTAGAATGAGGACGAGCCGGTTGCATGTTGTGTGAGTTGAAGTGGTTGATGGTGCAAATGATCATGCTTTGTGTGGCTAGTGGGGCTGCTTTGAGGAGATGTAATAATGTATGTACATATTTTCTGTACATTGATGGATAAAAAGAGTTGTTACGAAATAAGTGGGAAGGAAGAAAATAATACGCAGACAGGAGCCGGAGACTGTAGTAGTAGTGGTCAAGAAGTGAAGAAAACGACGGACGAAGGTGGTTCATTGCTTGATTACCATTATCAGCAGAAGCAGACGTTTTTATTGTTGTTGTTTGTAACTAAAACGTTGATTTGGAGGTGTATAAGGCAATGATAATATTTCAAGAAAAACTTTTCTTCTTCTTCTCTCAAAACGATTATGATGATAAATACAAGGAATCATTCGTAGAAAAAAAAGTTGACGGATTGAGCCATTCAAGTGCAACGTAAGAAGTCGAGTATAGGTTATAATATATCATGTACATCCTCTAACTTCTGGTTTTTTACCTGGTCTTCATTATACGACGACACATTGGCATTTTTACTTGTCCAGCAGCAGATGTGATAAAGGCGATATACGTACAAAGTTGAAGTGGAAGGAAACGAGGAATTTTTGTAGAAAAAAAAGTTGCAAAAGTTGTTTTCTCTGTTAAAAAAAGTTGGTGAACAGGAACACGTGTGGGTTATGGATATATATGCTGCATTATAATAATTATGTACACACAAGTTGGCTAGCCAAAAAGAACTCTGGCTGCTGCAAATACGGTACAACCATGAAAAAGTATTAAGATGTTATTATGCAAACCGCAATTGTCCTGTGTTGAACAACTTGACTGATTACTTTCTGACACGACGATTTATCTTTTTACAACAGTTTAAAAAAATGGTTTCTCTACAGAAACATTCTCTCCGGTTTTCCGTGGTCAACAGTATCACCGTCACAATGTGTAACGACACAAAATTTATATGTACTCCTGTGAAAAACCTGAGTATTTGATAATGACTTTGGTTGTTTCGGCTCATTTTGATTGGATAATCTTACTTCTTTTGGGACGGTGGTGGTGATAAGTGAGATACACACCATTTGCTACACAACAGTATTTCACCTTTCCCTAAAAAGAGAGTGTAAATGAAAGAGTGAGGAGGAAAGAGGGGAACATTTTTCGCGTCAACTCAGCACGCAGACGTGCGTATTATATTTTGTATGGGATTAATAAATATGCCGGAAAAACCTATGGCCACTACAGGTAGCAGTGGAGCCGGTCTACCTCCCGGGATCGGCTTTCCGCCGTTTTCACCATTCGGGGGCTTACCACCAATGGATCATCAGAGATCACATCATAATGTTTGGGAACCACATACGGCCGCTGCCGCGGCAGCTGCTGCTAGAATTCATGCGATTCATCACGGGTAAGTATATACTTGGTTAATAAAATAATTTAACAAGCCATTTTTTCCACGCACCCTAACACACTGCACTGCATAATATCATCATGAGTAGTACTAAATGAGTGCATGGTTCGCTGTGCTCTGTACATCATCATCATCATCAAATATGGGAGCATCACACCAAACAAATAATTTTAACTCCATAAAATATTCATTAGCAAAATGGAAGATTATTAAGGAAAGATGATGAAGGCTTTAAAGATGCATGCGTACATACATATAAATACAAACGAAGAAACATTTTCAAAACTTTTGATGCTTGGAAAGCTGTCGTAATTGTATCCACAACATATTTGTGCGCATTGATACCTATACGGTAGCAGTGCTTAATTAAGGTGGTAAAACAACAAAGTAATCTTGCAGACAATCAAGCCTCATCATCCCATATTAAAAGGAGAGTATTAAGAGCAGCATGTAATTATTTTCAGCAGAACTATATACTTACACTCAATAACTTTAAGAAGATGGGATTGTGTCAAAAAAGCACACTCCATAACATGCTACATTAATGATATTTGAATGTATTATATATACATACATGTTTGTAATGTAAAACCTTTTGAGGATGATGGATAACAGCTCACTTACGCCATCAAAACAGCAACAATAATAGAATATCACAAGTTGGTAGAGCCACCACCGCAAAAGATACAAGAATATATGTTTAGCAAAGAATCAGGTTTTCAACTTGTTTATACCAGCTTCCTTTTTTACCACATACCTTAAAGTGGGTAGTTTAGCTGCAATTAGAAACGGCTGGCTATTCAAGAAAATTTTCTCAATCAGCTTTATCCACTACTCCAAATGCATAAATGAGAATCTTTATCTACGCAAACGATTTTGTCAGAATTAGAATGTTTTACACAAATAGAAAACAGTTTTCTCACACTTTCCGTTTTACAGCGTATATTGTTGTGAAAATGAAATATATATTTTTATTCATGCATATACGTTTCTATAAATTGAATTCAAAATTATGCAGGTACCTACTAGATAGTATGTTACTCCGAATCTGATACTGGTAGTTAGGCTGTGTCGGCGTACACGCTAATTCTGGAGATTACCACCTCTTATCATGAACGCAGATATTTTTAAGCGGGCGATGATAATAATAATGAGAATTTTAGTTCATTTTCAGGTGTGCTAGGTTTTCGTATTTTTACAATAAAAATCTTGCCTGATGACGATTGATTTGATTATGATTTCGACGAGCATATACATATATTCATATAAATCTGTATCTACCGGTGCAGAAACTAACAATGAAAAGTCATGATTTATGTATGATTGAAATGTTTTTAATGCTGGTAATGACAGTATAATGAAAACATAAAATGGAATATATGGAAAGGATACATATAGGTATACACATTTTGTATATATATGTTACTGATTAATAATCAGTGATTATCTTTTTATTTCAAACTCATTTTTGGTCAGTTCAACAACTCATTTGGACAGGAAGAGAACATTAATTTACTGGCTTACACTGACCAAAACATAAAATTACAGTTTACATAAATTGTACCTTTTCGGCATGTACTATAAGTAATCAATATCATATTATCATTAAAGACCATGCATAACTATTTAATGTAATTGGTAGTGTTGGCCGAGAAATAATTGAGACCAAAAGAGAATAGGTATTTCGATTTCTACAATTCTCAAAGTGATGAATGTCCATGAGTAGGGAGGACTTAAGAAGATGTGTTATAATAAAGACACCTTTAGCAAAGGGTTGCCAGTTGAAGTAGATGCACTTTTCTAGTTGGTTGGGTTTCGAACGAGCAAAGACGGGCTCATTTCGGAAACCAGGGTGTAATGAGGTGAACTGAATAGGGTTAAGAAGTAATTGTATATATACCTTGTTGAGTATTGTTGCCTTGTGCTGGTGAATGGTTATACCAGTGGCAGGTAACACGTTTCATACTACGTGCATGAATTATTCACATCGAGCGAGGTATAATATATTCCACTTTATCTATGTTTAGCTTGTTGATGAGCTGTCGGTGTCCGGCTGACCATTGCATTGCATCGGTTTAGCCGCGAGTTCATGCATAAGTAGCTATGTCTTTTCCATCAAAGATAATGAAGTGGAGCAACAAAAGGTAACAACAATAACAGGAGAGAATAACATGAAAGTATTAAAATGAAAAAGGGGACGGGACGGGAAATGCTTTGACGATAATAATTAGAAGCAAGGATACATGGTTATAAGTATTGTTAAAAGATGGTTTAGATTTGAGATATATTCCTATCTGGATTAAATTCAGTGGAAAGGAAAGTAAAATGACCAGTCTGCTTCTCTCTCACTCTGCTCTGCTGATAGCTGATAATATAGTCATTCCAATGGTGTGCCTAGCTAGTGTCGATGTGTGAACTGAACGCCAACTCGTTTTCGGCACTTTACCCATATCCCCTCCTGAGTCCCTAGTCACCAGTTGTTGTGCATAAAGGACATGACGAAATCGAATCAAACAGAGGAAGTAATATAACTACCAGCATGTTAATCGCCTGTCCGTCCATACACCTTTCTTTGTTGATTTATTCTAATTCCTTGTGTGCCACAATGCATGTCGCTTCATCGGCTGCACTGCATAGATGAAGGGTTAAAATTAAAACAGTAGACATGAATAGCCAAAACTGTTGGGTATTTAGCGCAGCATCATTTTAAGAGGCTTTTAATCCATTGTACTTAAAATAGTAAGTAAGAAATATGGACAAGAATTAGGATTTTAGGTTGTAAATGGATTGGTCATCATGCTAAAATAATCGTTCCATCAGCCACTTGAATTATTACTATTAGTTAGGGAACCGGATGATAGTGAGGCTTTTCCCTGGAGTCAACTGTTATTTTATGCACAAAATACAAAATAATATGTGCATTTAAAGGATTTCTGGAAAATAATATAAACAACGGCTAGAATTTCTTGTGGGAACTACTATTTTAAAGTCGGAGAAACGGATGAGGAGAAACGGGAGCAGTCAAAATATTATTTTTGACTTTTGTAACCTTTTCTTGCCCCGGCCATGTAAAATGTCTTCTCTGATGATCTGCTCTTTCTCATTTACAACATGCTGTAAATTAATTTGAGTGAGAGTTTATAGTTTTTCATGAGGGTAAAGCAAGCATAAAATTGGACAAGAAATGAGAAAACATGGAAGTGCGTGTAACGTATATATTCCCCAAGCTCTAGTTTTATGACTGTCATCACGGTCATGAAGAGCAAGTAGTAGTAGCACTTCTCATCTCGCCCTCGTCGTGATCATAAGATCATATTAACAAAGACAATCACTATATGAGCTTATAATAAACACGCTCAGAATTTGATACGTTTATAGGGAAATTAGAAAAGTTAGCTGAAAACAGGCACCGTTGACAAATATAGTGATCTTCATTTACTAGTTACTGTACAGGCAATCGGAAATTGTTTTGTTCAAGAGGTTCTCTGGTGGATTATGCTTTATTATATGACAGTCCTTCAGAATACAAATATTATGAAGAATTTCCTTTGGTTTTATACGGCAGATCATTCATATTGCACCAAACCGTGATGTGTGAGTCAAGCAGTGCAGGAAAAAGTGTCTCAGATTACTTTCACATGTATAGTTGCTTGCACCCAGCATGTATGTATATTACGGATTGATACATACAATATTTACATCTTTTATACAAGCACCCCATTTAACATCTCTCATCGTCCTCCGCAAACACATGACGATCATCAAACTTCTTGTAGCATTACACACATTTCTCTGAGACAAAGTTCCCGGTCTTGAAAAGTCTATTTAAACCAGGCCAGCACACACTACTGTGCTTACACAAAGTATATATTATTGTGTGTAAAATATTAAAAAGATGGGTAAAAAATATGTCTGCTACACTTTTTTCGTCGTATGATGATGTTTACAAGAAGAAGGTAAAGAGATACTTTAAAAGCTCTTTGTCTATTTACTTTTTACGCAGGAGTTTCCTATTTCATATATGTTTGAATGTTTAGAGGACAAGAAAGTAGCAGAAGTAGCACTTCAAAATGAATGCTCACTTTTACAAGAAATCCTGTTTTGATGTAGTAAAATAATACTAGTAAAATGAGAAAAATTGACTTTTACGACTGTTTATTGGGAAAAAGCTTCACTGCTATCATCAACATCATGTTTTAAAGAAAATTATAAAAATCCACATGCTTGGGGAAATTCTATCAATGCTCCGCCTTATAATTCTATGGTACAAAACTTTTCATGTGAAAGTGAATGCCAGTCTTTGAAATCTATATTGAGACTTCATAAAGAGATCTTTATTCACTTAAAAATGTCATCATCACAATTTTTCCGTAAGAGTGACAAAACTTCTGATTCAGTGGTAAAGCTTTCATTGTTGCATGTATTCAAGTGTTGAAGCAAGCAACACGTTGTTTGTAACGACCCGTTTAAGAAACTGTCAAATTCTGTCGTTTAATACAATGCAGCAACACATATTGTACATTGTGAACGAAGAATAACCAACATTTAGTAACTTTGTCAAGAAAATGTACTCTATTTATAAAGAACCCTTGAGTTTGTCTGACTCTCCTCAGCAGTGTTAAAAAATCATGGTCAATGGTACAATTTACTTATAAATATATTCAAACCCGGTTGTCTTTAAAATTCCCTTATACATGCTGCTGTAGGTTATTGTACCTTGGTCTGCTGAAAAGGATTTATCAGGTCAAGTGCCTGTTTGGGGATCCAGCCAAGACGAGCAAGAACTGACTCTCCTCTGTAGCTCAAGTTCATCCACTTGAATTGTCTTTTTATCTGTTAACCCCTTGTTTCGTATTGTTCGAGTCGATTTTATCGAGTTCATCCATGCATGTTCCTAAAAGAGGAAGGGAAGAAAGAGAGGGAGAGGGTAAAAGTATCTTATTTAAACCTAGGCATTTTTTGATGGAACAAGTGAACAGTTCCTTTTTTTCGCTTCATTCGTTCCGTCAAGAGGCTATACTACAGAGATAAAATACTTGTATGGGTTTAAAAAGGGAGGCATCATAAATTAGTGGCAATTTTTCACTTGGTCACATTTTCTTCTCGCCCCGTACATACTACTTACCATTCTCATGTTTTTTTCCGTATTCCGTCTTCTTATCAGATTGAAGACGTCTGCTACTTAAAAATTAGTGTGTAAGTGAATGGGAAGAAGTGGGTTCTGTGTAGTAAAATGGGCTAAAAATCAGGAGCCAAGCCGAGTACTTTTGTGAGAGTACACGTATACGAACAAGTGGAACAGACTCGAGTGGAAGTAGGTGGAAGAAGCACTTGAAAGAAGGGACAAGGATAGAGAAGTGGCGATGATGATGATGATGTGGATGATGAAGATGACTAGAAGTGTTTAAAAATTGAAAGTTTAAGAGGAGAAACAACCAGGTAAATTACACTAGGAACAACAAGTAGTAAAACACAGAGGGAGAGAGAAAATTTTATGTTTCATTTCATTTCTATACGCTACGTAAAAGCAACAGGTAGAGAGCACTACGGCACGACTGGAAAAGTGATTGTTAAAGAATTTTTAGTGCTTCTTGTAAAAAAATATAACTACTCCTCAATTTCCCTCCTACAAACAAGCAACGAGTTTTGTTCCTCACAATAAAAAAATACCCAGGCGAAAATACATATATTCCTAATGTGGAAATATATCCATTTTGACCGTGTTGCGTCAATAGCTGCCGTTATTGTTGCCTGTTGTGAGGGAGGACGGGACGAAATACCATTTGAGGCGTAATCTACAAAAAAAATAATGTGTGACTGCATGACAGTCATGATGATTATAATGACAATATTATATTGACGTTTATCTTAAAATTTTTAAACTGTTGCGACTCCCCACCACAAGCATGCATAACGACTAACGACGAAAGCAATCTCGACTTTTCTTTTAAAGTTGCCTATCATCATCCCTTTCATATATAACTGCTACGTGCGTTTCGACAAGTATAAGTATAAAGCTTGCGTCAAAATATGCTTAAGATTTTTGCTGCACACAAGTGATAGCTTAACAAAAGAAAGATTTTCTATTGTTGGATTAGTATAAGCTCAAATAGGCATTAAAGTGTCCATTAAAAGCATATGCAAGTAAGTACAATGTGCTTGTAGCGTAGCGGGCATATAAAGCGGAAAATAAAGGGATGAGGATATCTACATTGTAATAAAAGAAACGACAGATCATACAAAGCTTAATTTAGGAGGACTGCTGATGACGAGATGACGATGATGATGGTAGTTCCGTCTAAATCTTTTCTTTGAACTGTGAAATTTTATTATCATTTCGAAAGTAATGCACAGGTAGCCTCTCTGTCCCCGTCCTCTACTATGTGTGCGCTTACGTGCACTCTTCATGTTTCAGAATTTTTAAGGGTTTATTTGTGTGCCGAAAAACAAACCATTAAGCATTCGTTCCAGAGTGGGCTCCATGCATAATTCCATGCATATAGGAAAACGCAGCAATAATTGGCAACAGTTACTGAAGATGGGGAACAAAAGGAATGACAACACAAGATGAAGTTATCCTATTAGCGCTAGTAACATAAAGTACTAATATTTACATATAGAAGTGTAACTACTATTTTCTAGTCGCAGGTGCATTCATCTTGCGTAGTTTTTTAGTAAAATAATGGTAGAGCCAGAATGTACTATGCACTTACGTGTATAGAGTTGAGAGTAATTTTGTTGTAATAACCGTTTTAAAGGGAGGGCACGTTTTTATAGATAGGTTTTTGATGACTCGTTGATTGGAGGTCGGCCACTTTATACCTTGAGCAAAGAAGGAAAAGAAGAAAGGAAAGAAAGATATATGTTAAATTGTTAAAAAAGTTAATTTTCTCTTCATTTTCGTATTTCGTGAACAAGATATAAAAAAAGTTTGAAGGAGTGAGAGAGTCAGGTGTATCTATAAAAAAAGAATAAACAAGCGTTGCTGATGATAGCGTTAATGATGATCTTATCCCAGCTACGATAACATATACACGCGGCAATAAGATGATGATGGCTAACGGCAATGCCTTTTCAGAATTAAACAAAATTTCTTTATTTATCACACACACAACAGATTTCAGATCTTAATTATCTTTTACACAATTATGAAATCTTAGCTTATTACTTAGGAATAAATTGTAAAGATGTGATGAGGAGAGAGAGGGTAAAGAAAATAGAAAATAATGCGTCGGAAAGAGAAAAAAAACATTCTTCAAAAAGAAACTTGGTCATGATTAACATAAATATCTTCGTTCCACTAAAAATCTCAGCCCTCTCCCCTGTTGATAATTGGTATTGTATAAACAAAGACTCCAAAAAAACAATTGTTTTCTTATTATGTATTTATATTTGTATAAATATTGTCCGTTTGAAGAATTGATTTTTTTTCTGTCGAATGAAAATAAAATCGACACGATCTAAATGTTGATTTTTCCACTAATCCGCATGCATTTACTATAGATCTGCTATATTGATATTACTTCATTATATGATATTTTCGTGCTTGCACCATGGGCCATGAATTTGTTGTTAATATCCCAACGAAAAGGACACAATTCTCTAATAGCTCCAGGCTGTCATAAATTTTACAAGAAGTTTTTACTGTTTTCAAGAAAATTTAATATATTTATGACTTGATTTGGTTGACTTACTTAACTTGAAAAGTGCTTTTTCTTCCTTTCAAGGCAAGGAGTGGTGGTGGTGGCGATTGTAGTGATGGAAGTGTAGTAAACGAAAATGTATACACACACAGAGTTCTATGCATACAATAGCCAAGTAAACTATGATGATGATGATAGTAGAACAACTTACCAAAAAGAAAAGGAAAGATTCATTCCTTTTCGTCATCGGTCTGAAAAGAAAATTGAACGGTAGATTGGTTTTTGGAAGTTTTATTGCGTTTTTATATTTTTGTTTGCAAGTCGATACATAAACATAAAGTCTGCTCTTTTGCTTTTTTTTCCTTTTCCTCTTGCTCTGTGTGCTTGTGAGTAGCTGCGGCTGCAGTAGTGGTGGTGGTGGTGATTGGTAGTAATAATGATATGATATGACCTCTCTTAAGTACGTGAGGCTCATGAATACAAATAATCTATGTGTGTTCTTGTCATGAACTCGAATACACTGAGAAGCTATGAAACAACGAACGCTTTCACAAACAATTTACCTATGCACCACGGAACTTTTAAAACCGTACTGATCATGAAGCTGTGGTACATTTATCACAAACATGTACAACAAAAATGTCTTTTAAAGCCATACGGAACATATTTTGAATGACGAATACACGGATGAGCGAGTTGCATGCATTGAGTAGGTTTTATTGAGCAGAACTTGTAAAATCGGAATTAACAACGTGGCACATGCACTTTTGACTCTGCTGATGTGATAGGCAGAAGAGCAAGTCAAGTCAATTCTGCTTTGTTGAAGCAAAAACAAAAACAGTCAAAATTCGACCTGTTTCAGATTACTTTACAGACCTTAGAGGGGAAAACAAAATAATGTTCCGATAAGGCAAAAAAATGTCAGTACAATGAGTTGTAACAGTATTCCTTCAAGAAAGGCAGTTTTAAATAAAATTTACTGGGAACTTTAAAATTGCGTTGCGTGCTAAAATTGAGAGAATGAAATAACATTGAAAAGCTCTCAGAAATATAGCAAAACTGGATCATAAACGTTTGGATAGTAGAAATTCCTACATGAACTGAATGAAACTTGTATTTATGCATCGGATCAACCATTTAACTGCGTATACTGTGTTTGTATTATGTTAATTAAAAAATCCATGATTTACACAATGTATACCTCCTCTAGTTCCAAAAGTTCACGATGAGAAAGTCTGTAAAGTTTTATGGGTCTATGAAATTCTTTCTAACTAATTGAGCAATTAACACATAATCATCAAAACATGCCAGGTGAGATCTCATGCATTTTGGTGCCGTAACAATTAGTACAAAGGATGGTGTTTCCTACAATGTGCAACAGATTGTCTGAGAAAACTCAAGAAACACAATATAAATGAGCTCCAGACTAACTGCTTTAGGGCTGCATGTTACATGAATACCTTCTTTACTTATACATGGCGTGTACGTAAAAATTCCATAAAGGATTTATTTTCCAGAATAAGAAAATCATCGTTCACGTTAATGTACATACCTTTAGCATGGTATGTACCAAACTATACTTGGGTAACCACATACCTCTGCATCTAGTATGAAGCAACAACTTCTTATAAAGTGAAAAATGTAGCTATCTATGTAGCTGTGAGGGGCGGCCCATCCGCTTGATTAAGTCGCTACAGACAATCTATCCATCTACCCATCCATCCAGCAAGTGATCCAGCCGCAGGAGCTGAATTGAGTGAGTGCAGTGACTGTGAGTAAGGGGAAATTATGTACAGCACACCACCACCACTTTTCCCTGTAGCGAAAAAATGCACCAAGAAAAAGACTTGATCGTTTCGTCATCATTAAATTTCTTCTCTCTGCTCTTTTAAGAAATCATGACATGATACTTGTTGAGCTATCCTTTTTCCAGTACAACAGTAAGAGTGGAATAATAGCAAGCTGTGTGCTGCTACGGCAAGTTTTACAGGTTTACTAAACGATTAAGCACAGCCACGACGGTATACAGGCTTACTTTGGAAGTTTGGAAGATGTTTCATGTATTTCAAGATCCGAGGTACATAATATGATGTACTATATTATAGTGAAGAAAAAAAGAGATGGACAGTAACACGAGGTTGAGATTATCTGGATGGACAAAGTTTACAGCAAGCATGAATGCATAATAATAATATTATCTGAATATAGCCCAAGGGATTGTTGAAATCGGGCAAAGCCACAATGGGACTTTTTAACAGAGAGGAAAATAAAAGCCACATCGTCATCATCATCCTCCTCTCAGCATTATCATATCATAAACGTAAGATGAGTACCGGCGTCTTGTCCGTGAACGTTGTTTTTACCTGTGTTAAGATTGAGACGGGGAGAGAGGAGAAACAGTGGAAAGGGCAAAAACTATTGGCATCTTTATTGACTCGTCGTGCGGGTTAATCAGGGGGAAACCTTGCTTTTCTTACTTTATTATGTTATGTCAGCCGAAGAAACAAAGGGTTTATAGTCTTATATATAATCGTGTTTATCATCGTACGATTCATCCTTCCATGTATGATATTAACTTACCTGGGTATGCATGACAGGTAAATAAAAGTATATAAAAAAGTAACATGTTTGTGTTTATTCTTCGTTTTGTTACTCTTATATGCCATACGAGAACGATCACTTTTCTCCCACAATTCACGGAGCAAGAAACAAGTCTTTTTTTTATAAATCACGTTCAAACTTTAAAAATATCTTGAAGCTCTTTCTCTTTTTTTGCTGTAGGGAAGTTTATGGTTGGCATATTTGTTCAATTATTATATTGACTTTCCTATAAAAATTGTTTGGCTGGTCGTGCCAGGAGCATTGTCGGTCATTGTAGATATTCAAAGTGAAATAAATATAAATAACAATAAAAAAAGAAATATTCCTGTTTACTTTTGACATGATTAGTACTCATAATCGGACTTGCAGCGCAGCATAGTTCTGACTTTATGATGTTGATGGTTGATCGGTTTGCAGCTTGTTTAATTTGTAAATAGAAGCTCAAATTGAATTTATCATGAGTACATAAAAACTTGTGACTGTGACCAATACCGAAATGCCTCAACAAACAAATATCTGATAATTGCATCGTAACACATTTTCCGATAAGTTGATGCTGCTGCATTGACAAATATTTGAACAACGCATTCTCACTTGATCAGTTAGACTGTTCGGCATTGTCCACACAAGGCATTAGCTTTTACTGTGCTTTCCGCGCACAAATATTGATGAATTAACAGCTTCCGGTGGCCCGTGCATTCTTCAACGGAAATCTCATCATTGCAATATTCAAAGAGTACATAGGCTTACATGCTGAGAAGAAAAACAAGAGACTACCCGGGCATTTCTCTGTTTTCTTCCTCTCTGAGCTGTCCATTATCTTATTACCTTCCCCCACTTTCAACAATGTTCCCTGACAGAGAACTAATGAGTAACTATTCATCGTCAGTGAAATAATTTTCAGTAACGCAGCGTTAAGGCGTTTTAAGTTTCACTTTCATTATAGCATTTCTCCGCCACAATCATCGTCACATTCACATCTGTTTCATATCCTGTCCTGTCCTGCTATACATTTGTCCTAAAAAGCAGATCACTGTTTTTCTCTCTAAATACACTTAATTATCGACCTCTTCTTCGCCAAGAAAAACCAGACACCCCAAATAGAGGAGCAAAACTAGATGTTGTAAAAGATGTAAAAAAACCAGGAGCGTCTTTTTCTACTTTTTGCTCCGTCTCAATACATGTTCAACCCTTTCCCATCCTCATATCATTAATGAAAAGCAAGTAAAAGTACATATATATGTAGGTATACTTATTATGGTTACTTTTATGAGATGTGTGAGGATTAATGTTGGCATATACATACAATAACAAAGACATCATTTAGGGTTACATTAAGAGAGTGAGCTAGAAATGAAGCTCTGTTTTTTTACAAACTTTTATTCCAGGCAATTCACCAATCCTTTTACAGTGGTAATTTAGCCCCATGTAACATGGAATAAAAATATATACGGAGACAGAGAAAATAAAATACCAATTTCATAATTGCTTCTCGGCTCCCATACTCTTTGCAGTGGGATACCACATCAAAATGTAACTTTAAGCAATTGTGCTCCTGTTGCTGTAATAATGATCAACAGGAGGAATTTATTGTTTGTTTGTACTGCCATTACACAGCTACATCAGTGTTCATTTCATTCCTGCTCTGCTACTTGCTTTTGGAATGTATCCTTTTTTATAATAAGATTGCAACTTACAACTGGACGGTAGGAGTTTCCTCGACTATAAAACCTAAAAAACTAGCAAATGAACTTGTAACCAGTATCCAGTGATAATGACATGTTGATTTACACTATCTCTGGTAAAATGTGTATATTTTGACTTCTTTGGTCTTTGTGTACTTTAGCGTCATTTCGCTCCGTTCTCATCTCGTTCTTCTGTCTGTGGTTTAGAGTTCCCGATTCGGCTAATAAACTAGGTATACAAATACTGTAAAACGAATAGTTTTGATTTAACCGTTTTCGTGAAGGTGTAGCAAGAGTTACAACGAAATGTTACATTTTTGTGGTGTAGAAGAAGCATGCATGTTTTTTATGATGTAAGCAGAAGTCTATTTGGTATTACAACAACAGGAGAAAAGGTCACACAATAAGAAAAGTATAAGAATTAAAAGTGACGATGATGCGACCAGTGGAGCAAGAGTGATGATGACGATGAAGAAAGGGCAATTCAATGGATTAGTTTTTGATGGAAAGGGTAGATTACGCCAAACTTGGTTTGATCCCCCTCCCTTCTTTTTTCCTCCCTTACAATGTTAAGTTATAATGATGTTGATGATGATGCCAACTACACAGCTTCTCCAGCAGCAGTAAAGGTTTCAACAAGCAGGTTTAACAGAGCACCAGTATAAATATGTTTTAGTTAAAATTATAAATTTAGAATCCGGCTTGTTTTTTAACAATAAGTATATCAAGAGAAGATAAGAAAATTTTGTTCCAGAGGCAGAGGATCAAGAAAGGCGTTGCCCATGCTTTTTTGAGGATTTTAATCTTGAGATTTTAATTTGAGCTTTCAAACGAAGAAACTTGTCCTGAAATCTATTATTGGACCCGTGTGGTGTGCCTGCATTTAAATAAGTCAGACTTTTAAAAAGTGATATTTAAGAAGATGAATAAATTTTTATTAAGTAAAATGGAGACTTGTAATAGACAGGGTCCTCCTAATAGCGCACAGCATGTCCACTTTCTTTTCTCGAGACTCGAGACAAAAATGCGTTAATCTTGTTCCAAATATCGTTTCCAAACGAATTGTGTACTCTACAGCCAATAAAGTCCAAAGGCAAGCTGCAAATTTAAAGATTTTGATGCCTCGTTAAGATGTCTTGTTCACAGACGGTGACTATTATATCTAATAGCCTGCAATGTATATAAAACTCATGTAATTGGAGAGTAATACTGAGATGGTTTCGGATTTGGACATGAACTTTTTCCAGAATTAAAGCTGTCATCTTGAGAAACATATATTACACAATTGTTTAGGGTAAAAAAAGACGGGATGAAGTATTGATGGTCTGACCGTTGGCCTTCCTGCTGCGGCTTTTAAAATATTATGTTGCTTGTTTTGGAGAGAAGCTTCCACACACACACGCAGAATATATTATTTAGACACTTCAGTAAGTGAAGTCGTAAAAGGAAGGAATTTATAATTGTGTGATGTGTATGTGTGTGTCTGCTGGTTCAAAATGGTTTTTGTGGTAAAAAGAATGGGACAGACGATAAATTAGCCACTGTTGACACTGTCGTCTTATACGGGATGAAATGAAGAGGAGAAGAGGACACGGTTTTAAACTCACATTGGCCGTGAATAAGGGGCTGAGCATGGTGTCTTGTTTAACACATCCTTATGCATTGTGCTCCCAATGCAATTGTACACACCACCTCCGCTTCCATTTACTACTACTAGGATAGCACTGCAAACAAAGCAAAAGTCAATAAGATCGACAATTCTCCTTCCCATTCATTCTGCCGATCGGTACTTTTTTCTTTTCTTTTTTTGCTTCCTCGTCTTTATTTCCACACTAGACCCACCGTGAAAAATTGGGTAACTTGCCGTTGTTATGAATGTAAAACGTCACGGGGGACAGAGTTGTAAATTGGGAAATTCTTCGAATTGGGGTCGACAATGATGATGACGACGGAAAAGTGCTATGGATAGTAAAAGAGAACATAAAATATTTGAGCGCAGAAGCCTGTTGTTGTTGCTGCTGCTGTTATATTTATTATGCTACTTATTCCCTTCACGGTTATATATAATGGAAAATGGCAATAATTTCAAGGTGGTAAAAGAGGCATTGAAAAATCACATGGACAACATGCAATGAAAGAGGAAAGAAGCACAAGAAAACTATGCTATGGGGTATTTTATGGTGATAAAAGTACAAGTATTTAAGGTCAATGTAGGACAGGATCTACCGGTAGGAAAGAAAGGATGAAGCAAAAGCTATAAAATTGGCTGACTGGCTGGACTGACGATGATCGTCGACAAACCTGTGTGCGTAGGTTTATGGCTATATCTAATAAATTTTACGTGCATTGAGTTTAATTGATCTGATAATGTAATCAGTGGAATCAGTGTACTAAATTATTGCTTCCGTTTTTCCATCAGAGGAGGTCCATTTCTGAGCAAAGTATGCCTTTTGTTATTGTGTACAAGAAAAAAATGGATTTTTTTCTGATAAAACAACCTTCTGAATATTTCTGCTTACAGAGTACAAATTTTCCCTTCCGATGACATTCCATAAGTCAATGTTGTGACTGCGTGTCTGACAGCTTATGCAATAACAATTTTAATAGGAGGACGATATTTTAAACAAGAATTATAGAGAGGTTTAATTGTCCAAGGTACTGCAAAAGTAGACATGTGTACAATAGTCATTTGTGCTCCGATGATGATAATATTTACTTGATGATTAGCGGTGCCAGCAGTAGTAGAACTAGTGAAGGTGCTTCTACAGAGATAATCGTTATCAACCTTCAACATCTTTATGTCAGATCCCCATGTTTTCTCAAAGAAGATATATTACGTTTATATAAACGTGATACAACTTGCAAAGAGGAGAAAAATAGTAACTAGCAGAGAGAAATGCCAGGCAAGTGAGTGGACAGCGGAAAAAATAATTAGCGTACTTTATGAAGTCATTTCTCTGGCAGGTTTTGCACCCACCTAATTATGATTACCATTTCGTGCTTCGTAATGTCTGCACGTATGTATACGGAATACATTTTATGCTCATAACTACAACACGTCAGGAATATCTATTATTATTAGCTATATGCATTCCTATATGTAAAGAAGACATAAAAAATCCCTTAGTATTCCTCACTCAAAATGGAGTGGAATGGGAGGAAAGACAAAATAGGTGGTGTTGAAAACAAGGGCTTCAATCTGTGCTCAATGAGAGACCATTATAGTTATATGCTCCGTAGTCGGAGCACGCACAAATGTCTTTATTCAAGTTAATAGTTTGCAAATAAGTAATTTCACCTTTTTACCAGTGCTCTCTCCAATGCCCCCAATGTATGTGTTGCCACTCACAGTTTGTTGTTGAGTAGGGTAGTTTTTCAGTTGTTCGAAGGAAAACTAACGAAGACTATCATTAATTTTTTTTCGGTCAAAGAAAAAATAAAAATAACCCCTTTATTTTCTGCTCCCTATTTTACTACACACTAGGTAGTTGAGCAGGGGATGATGGGGGTGATTTAAAATGATGAGGATGTGCTAATGTTATGCACTGTTATCTAATGCTCACGTATGTATGTAATGTCGTAACAATAATAAGTGTAATGACAGGTTTCGCCAAAAACAAGCACCACAATCCCCAGCACACATTCCTGCACATTTCACGGGCCAGTTTTATGAGTCCTAGCCTGGACCACAAATAATTTCTACGAAACTTGATCTAAAATCAACCAGATTAAATCCAAGTTTAACCCATTTCCATTTCATTCAACATTTGAGTTTCTCATTCTGATTTTGAGAGATGAGAAGCTGGAAATGTACTTCAAAATACTAAAATATTAGAAAAGTTGATATCATATCAACAAA
The DNA here is from genome assembly GCA_004115045.4 of Sinella curviseta. Classification (NCBI taxonomy): domain Eukaryota; kingdom Metazoa; phylum Arthropoda; class Collembola; order Entomobryomorpha; family Entomobryidae; genus Sinella; species Sinella curviseta. The sequence continues at coordinate 35,521,686 of CM023203.3, read as the reverse complement.
AGAACAATATCCATTATGTGAGTCTGGGTTTACAAATGCAAGACGATAATATTGTGAATAAATACATACAAACGCTAGGAGTCTATAACCGCAGTCATAAAAAGTGCTGTGTAGGTATATGTTAACATGGCGGACAGACAGTTTCTACCACCTTCATTCAACAACAGCAACACAGCGCCAAACCATTGAGTCGATCTTGCACGTTAGTGTGGATTTTTAGTTTATTATCACATCTCGCTATTACTACCACTCACAAGTGAGCAAAAGGTATGTAATAATGATGATTATATTGCGGTGCGGGACACGGCTGCAGGGTGCTGGAGTAGATACATGGTGAACATACACAGACAAGTTTGCTTAATAAACTGACTCTACTAAAAAAGTTGTGTTGTTGCACTGTTTTACTAACTTGCTATTCTTCTTGTTCCATAAAGTGGTTTATACGTGCATCTTGACAATGAGAAGAGCAACTGCAACATTATATGGGCATAATGTTCACCATTAGCTCGGTATATCATTACAAAGTTGAATATGACAGCTAGAAGAAAAGGATTGAAAAAATTAGGTGCAGCAAAAGCAGAAAGGTATCTCTACTGCATATTATAATATCTAGCATATAGAAGCAGCAGCAGCATAGCCGTGAATAATGTGATTAAAATTCAAAGAACGTTAGCTCGTCATAACTCGACACTAATTGAGCTAAACAGACTCACGCTAATAAATTTTCACCAGCGTACCAACAACCAGCGTTGTTGCACTTTACGATTCTCGGCTGGTTGCATGGAATGAAGACATAACACATAATGGGTGCATAATAATAACCAACACATACACAGTTAATATGCATTATAATACGTGTGAGATTTATTGGAGTGCGTCTGACTAGGCTGCTTGGGGTTTCTGGTTGCCTGGCTGGCTGAATAAAATGGAACTCTCTCCCACTATTTTCACTGTAAAAAGCGGATAGGTGTAAAAATGATGATATTTGAGACTTTTTATTTTTACTATAAAAATGGAGCCTTTGTAAATATATCACTTGTACATAATGAGGGAAGAGAAAAAATTTCTCGACTCTGCACGAATGAAAATACAGTGTAGCTACATAAGCTAGTATATTTTTTATAGTGCACACATCCGAACAGCTAACATCATTATACTGATTGTTAATACCACGAATCTCCTTGACTTGAAGTAGGGTAAATATGACAATGTTTTAAATATTTTGTGGTAATGTGAGTAGCTGAAAGGCATAAACTGTTTGGTTGAATTTGACTGCTGGAGTCTCGGTTGCTGCTGCTGGTTAGATTAATCCAAAATGTATCCTTTTGGCTGAGGTAGAGAAAAGTGAAACTACTGCTTGAATGTAGATACATATTTCATGAACTTGAAAAATGTTTGAATTTACGACTTGGGAAACAATGCCTAGTTTGTTGTGGGTCATGAATCATCCGACATAATACAGATATTTATCTAATGGGCAGCTAAACCTGTGTGCAAGCATGATTACATATTATACTCTTTTTTAGAATTTTTATTTTGTTCAAGAATAGTAGCAAAAGTTGGATGAGAGCAACCTGTTACATCAAGAAAATATATATCATCATGAAATCAGTAACAGGAGTAAAGGCAGAAGAAGAAGGCTGGGATAGTCATACGTTTTATAGATTGATGATACTTATCGTGCTTACCAAAACCAACAATTCATTTCATATGCTTGAAGTTATTTTGCCACTGTAATTGTTGTACGCTTAACTCGTCTTGGCTTAAAACTCTCACTGGTGACATTCTAGGGAAGCCAGCAGCAGCGTACACTTTTGATTATGTAGCACTAGATGAAGGACAGATGAGGAGGATCCTTGTGTTGTGTAGTTGAAACTGGAATTTAATCTTGGTTCTCAGATTGAACTAAAAAAGAAATTTACAGACACGGTAACCAGATCCATGCAAACGATTACGCTGGGACAATGAAAAGAAAGAATAAACGGTGAGATTGAACTGCTGTGGTGTGGTGGAAGACGCTGCTGCTGCGATGTTGTTAATGCTTTTTCTTGATAGATATATTATCCTTCAAGTTTTGACCGTCCCTGGCCAGGGCAGGCCCATGGTTGAAAAAAAATATATACGGAACAGCTATTTTTTATTTTACTAGCGCAATAGAGTCTTTATCCAGAGAATGATAAAGATTTCATAAAATAATGCCAGTGTCCTGGAGAGTCGAAAGCTCTTTAAGGTTTTTTCTCCACAATTTTTTTTATAATAGGAAAGTTTAAAGTTAACAGACAAAATTGAACTGTGACTCGAGATACAGGAGAAAAGATGTGTATTCTATATCATCATCCTTGTATATCCAGGCATAATAATAAGTATTTAAAGAATACAAAAGATAAGAAGTCTTCCTTTGCTCGACCCATCACATTTTATTGCATTGCGTTTGCGTTACAGCACATGTAAGAATTATTGTGTTTCTTCTGTTGTTGTATGGGTACGCTAAGAAGGGAAAATTGTGCTACGTGTGTAACGTGGCGTTAAAGTAACAAGTGTTGGTATATCTTTTTCTCTCCTTGTTCATCTGCTCATCGCCTCGAGTGAAGATTCATCTTTTCCTTTTATTAATGGTTTAGAGTCAAATAGATAGAGAGAATGAGAAGAGGAGTGAATAAGACATTTTCTTCTTTCTTTCTCTCTCTCTCTCTCTCCCTTCCAATCCAACCCCCTGTTTATCATGTATGCACACTATATACACTTTCAGCATTTAACACGTATACATACCTTCAACTCCCATCCCAATCTGGTTACTGACGTTTTTTTGTGATGATGAGCTTGTTGCTCAGTCAGGAGAAGAAGAAGAAGTGGTAACTTAGTATTATGGAGCGTTGCATAGTCTCACTTCTTACTCGGTGATTATCTTGTCTCATCCCACAACAATAATCTAGGTATCCAGTACTTTTTTTCTTCTTCGGGTCTCTTTCACATTCCCATTCTCTAATTCCCCGTCTTTACATCTTCTTTAGAAGAGAGATAGCCAACAACGTGCATATTTATACAGATTCATGAATAATACTCACTGCGAGAGGTGAAGGAAGACCTATCATTATCAGAAAAGATCATGATGATGATCATCATCATATAATCTTGATGTTGATGAGCAGTGCTTATATATACGATTCTCTCTCCGTGAGTGCCCAACATGTACACGTCACGTATGAAAACGTGAGTGTTCTGAAAATAAAGGCATTATAAAGTAGGTATGTTGTGTTTGTGTATATCTTTTGTACTAGCGTCAGTCATTGATAGTTTTAATAGTGGATTATTCCAAAATTTCTCAGAAACTGAGTCAGAGGAAATACATATTCGTCTACAATGAGCGCATAATATTTCAGAGGAATGTGTAGCATAATTATATTATTATACAATAAATGCAGATGTACACGTCTTCTTCGTAAGCACTTCATTAGATTCCATTATATTGTCATCTTTACGGAGGAATTAAAAAAAAGTACTTGAATAAAAACTGCTTCTGGACAAAGATTTATTACCTTTTCGAGAGAAACAGGTAAAAAGTAAGCGCATACTTTTACATTGTTATGTGTCTGGGATACAACTTTTTCCCAGTGTCCACATATTTTCAAGACCCCTGCCTCGCTTCTGGCACAGTTGACATTTTCAACAACAGCAGCAGCAAAAGAGGAGTAAACGTGTACAAGGAATAATGGTGAAGTGAAGGAACAACAAAAACAAAACATTTTTTGTCGGCAACATCTTCTTCCTCCCTCTTGTTTGTCCAGCCAGCTTCTGTGAAGGATAGCAGGAATCAGTGAGGGAAAAAGATTGTTTACTGAGAAAACTAGTTGATCTTGTATCCTTCCTTGCTTCTCTCAATCCATTCAAACAATGTACTAAGATTTTCCTGTGCTCTCCAGTCACGGTAGTGAGTACGACAGGGAGAATTATGGAGAAGGACAGTTTGCTCCTTATCTTATTTAAAAGGAATTCCAGTTACGAGTATACGTTGGGAAAGGGTTCTTTCTGTAGGTTAGGGATTTTGTTACATCATAATTTAAAGTGCGGTTAACTCACGTTCATAAATTGTACAATGTATGCAGTGTGTAGCGGAGAACAGTTAGATTATAATTTATGTAAACGTGTTTGCATGCCTCTCTGTGGTGATCACCTAAAAACTCTGTTTTTGTTTAAAGGTAAAATTTATGCACTCGAAATTAGACAGGAATTTCGTGCCTCACTAATATACCTATATTATACCGGCATGCCTGTCGTCCTTTGCATATTATCTATATCACTTTTTAGGTGTCAGAAACTAAATGTCGACAAAGCTCAAAGTTGAAAGTGCTATGAATGTGATGCGCGTTTGAATTCTTTGATTTGATTCTAACCTATACAATCACTGACATAGGAATGCACCTTCAAATAAATAAACGGATTGATCCGTATGTAAGGTATGTTTATTGTTGTGTTTCAATTGCTTTTGTTGTTTTCTCTTTGTCTGTCTATTTTCTCTACTTAAACAACTTCTGATTTATGGAGAGATAGATGCATTTAGTTTAGTTTATAATAGATCCATTTGTTTCTCCCTTGTTTCCGAGCTGTCACTCCACCCTTTCGTATTCATTTGTTTACTTAACTTGTCTCACCACCACCACTGTCTGCTCAATAATAAGTGATATGTAGAAACGATGTGCACACATTACTAACAGCAAACAGTGGGAACTCGTACCTATGTGTTTATACCTATGTGGTTTCAGGTTGAGAGATGAGAAATGAAACAGAACTAGAACTATTTACAGATTTGTAATCTGTGGCAGGCTGTTGTTGTAAATCCTTGCCTACTTCCTTATACTAGTTTACTACAGCTTCGAACATTTCCACCTTGTACTAAATAGCAAAATTTACCCAGTGAAAGTAGAAGCAGAAATATGGGAGTGTTCCTTGCTATTGTTACAGCTTTGTTCTGGAAAAGAAGAATAATGATGGACAGAGAGTACAAAATATTCACCGAGAGTGATGCAGATGCCTATGCAGATTATTGAACGCCCAAAACTAAACCATAGATTTTTAATATTATTTATTTATTGCCTATGACCTATCAACGCCTATCTGCTAACTAGTGAAGTACTTTTATAACAGGATTATAATGGACATGACATGTTGCAGATCAAACGAAATGCAATCAATTTTTACTATTCATGAAGAGATTATATACGTGAACGACTCCCTGATCAGAGAGAATAATTGAGTTTTCACAAGTGTAGTACAGACGATAAATGTCTATGATTGATTAATGATGATCAGTTTCGCCTACTACGCTACAGACCACGAGTATAAATCGATGATGATGTTATCATGATGATGATGACCAAAGGAGCAAAAGTCATTTCAACAAGACGATACATTAAAAACTGTGTGTGTATGAATAAATAATAAAAATCATATTGTATCACTAGCGAAAGGTCATTCATACGCTTGGAGACATTCAAATGTACAAACATACATACAGGTTTATTGTGCTACCGTCAAAATATGATATGATTATTTTTTTCATTGTTGTTACTCCATTACCTAGAAAGGAACGTGACAGTTTGTGAATGGAAAAAGAAAAGCTTACTATTGACTATTAATAATCATATACAGAGATGATATTCGTACATATGTTTACGGGGATTTTTTATGAATGACTTTTATTGAAGATTCTACACATGTACCAAGGAGGGCAGATAAGAAAGTAAATTGCAGTAAATGGAGTATATAAGCACACATGCAAACTTATTAATAACAGTATATGGTGACGTGATGTGTATATGGGGAGAGGGGTGGAAGCAACTGTCAAAAACAAAAATACAAATGTTTTAAACTGCCACACATAAATGATTTTTATGGCAGTAGCCTGCCTGCTCAGAGACACAACTCTGAACACAACAATAAGCTTTCATATTACTTCCAGCTTATTTATGCCCAAAAAGTGGGATACAACAAAAAAAATGACAGAAGTAACTTCGTATTTCATGTTATCTGGTAGTATTTAAATTTCTATACAATCGTAAATACATACACACAGTATTGCTTTTCATAGAGGTTTGAACCACTTTGTTTTCACCTAGAACTGAATGAAGCCCACATTCATTCTAATAAACGAATTGATGCTTAAATGCCTCGATTGTATAGAATACAACATTCTTCTATAGATTAGCCATCACTATTTAGATTATCTTTGATATAGTTTATTAGCCCTTTTATCTTTTCTATTGTTTGCTGCTAGCAAGCCATATTTAACTCAACTCCACTAGTTTAACGTGCCGCATTTTTCTTCTATTTTGACTGCTGCTGCCATAATAATAATGAATATTAAACGGGCAACAGCATACTCTCTCCTCAATCTAATTCTAAAGTGTAAAAGAACAACAGTGTGTAAAATGTAATGTTATTACTGTTTTCCTTCTAAAAACTAAAAGTATACTGCATATTAGTTCCCTCATTCTTCATCTTGTTACTAGTTTGTTGTTTATGATCTAGTAGAGTCATGTTTGTTTGTGTACAAGACAAGTTATAAGTACAAAAATCCTTCACGGAACAATACATCCAACGACTTTCCATATAAATTTTGGTTATTGGTAGTTACAAATCATAACGACCCTTTTTGTGCTCTATATTTCATTAATGCCATTTTCGCTTTACCACATTCCTCTTTCGCTTCGTTGTAGAGTAGCGGCCGCCGCGCCGGTTCGTGTTCAGCAGTAAAATCAAATTGAGTTGAAAAGTTTATTTGTTATTTCTTTTGATCTCTCATATACTGCAAGATTTATTTATCCCATATGTGTCCGAGTGCAAGTAACTTTTTCAACTTGCTAGCCCAATTGATATTGGAGAAACGATACATGATGATGAGGATAAAAAATATCTATTATACAGATGAATAATTTACTATACAGAGTTGATTGATCCATCCATCGATTGCGATCTTCACCAACATTATCCTTTTGTCATGTTTGGTGGTGGTGCTGATTGTCAGGAAAAAGAGATGAAAATGAAGATGGTACAAGCTAGTAGCAGATTGAAATACAAGGAGATTAGATGACGGAGATGAAGAGCAAGAGGATGACTATGTAAAAAAATATTATATATTTAGTTATCAACGTCGTTTCATACACTTGAGTTTTATATGACTGACTGCGTGTAGTAAATGGTAATAACATTTTCGCCTTCTAATGTACTTTGCAAATAGAGAATGATGAAGAGCTACACCGATTTAACTACATATAAGATACGATGATGACTCTCTATCATTTATGTAGAAAAGCCTCCTTTGTAACAACTCTGGCAAGTGGAGAGAGAACCACCTGTTGAGCAGATCACATCAGGGTGCCGAAATCAAGTCATCAAATTTTGCACGAACCACACATATTACCAAAACTCTTTTTAGTAGCCTCACATATTTTTAATGATTAGACATTAAGAAGACGTTTGGTCATTACGTGAAGAGGGTATCATAATATTCACATTTTTCACTTGAATAAATTCTTTTTGGAGGCTTCTTTCCAACCACCAAAAGGAGCTGTTGTTTGTGATGATGATGATGATGATAAAGTTGATGTTCTTTTGTGCAACATTAAAATGATGGCGATAGAAACATTTGTTCGTTGTATTAAGATTATTTCAGACACTTGCCCGTCACGTCCATTGTAAAATTGTAATATTTTTCAAGAGTAATATTGTTCGAGCTTGTCCTACGAACAGCAGTTTTACTTCTTATATACGTCCAATCCACCATTTGCATTCTGTTTTCTGAAAACGACAAAAGAGAAATGTATTTTCAATGATGTGATTATGATGATGGCTTTTTTAAAGAAAAAACGGAATCCGTGCAGCAACGGAGAGGAATGCATAATACATACAATAATATGTAGGTATGTATTTTATAGCTACCTATATAGTTTTGGGTGCAGCACACAACAACAGCATTTTGCTAGAAGTGGTCTGATGAATTTAAGAATGATTTTTTGGCACTTGGATCTTCTGTCGTTGCTGGTCGTGAGATGCGGGATGAATGCCAAAAAAGAAAAGAGACGTTTCCATCCGAGCACTTAATAAATTGAACCACCTATACAGACTATACCTCTGGTCTCACAGTTGCTTTATACGTACTTATTATCGCTGTGTGATGATACGCGGCTGCTGAAGCAAAACAAAGTACTAAAAATCCCAATAGCGCTTGAAGTGGAGAATGGATGCTATATTTCTTCCTGTTTGGACTTAACTTAAGGGGAGGTTCTTTATTAGATTAGAAGAAATTTATAGTAGGCTGGTCACTTTTTCATTATAATTCATAACTAAATTAGAGGCTACAGTGTGCGCGGTGAGTTGAGATGAGAATGCAAAGGCTATTAGATTTTATTTTATTATAAGTGAACTCATAGGATTCACTATGTCATGAAGTTTCACCATTATTTAAAGTGACAGTATCAAACTTTTAGAAGGAGAAAGAATATATAGCGTTGTTGGTCGTTGTTTTAAATTCGCCTTTGCTGAATTGGCTCTCGTACAGAGCTTGCATGGACACATCCTCAGGGTTATCAAAATATTTCGTGTAATTTCAACCATATTTACGATTAAACCATATTTATAAGACTGTATTTTGTAGTAGGTATATACTTTGTAATTTCTAGCCAATAGACAGGAAAGTAAATTGAGCAATGAACCGACTCCAATAAGATTACGTCATTACAACGAACATCTATGATTACGCAGCCTCCTCGAAGAAAATTTACAACAAGAAATTATTCCTTTGAGGTGGTCATGTAATTTGCAGTAAAACGCTGCGTGTAAAAGGCTACATCATAATGTGTGTGCTGTGTGATGATGATCATCATCCTCACCACACAATTTGCAGCGACTGTGTGGTGTGGTTTCTACAAACTTGTTGATCTCTGCAACACTTTTCTATACTGCAACTGTGTGCAATAAGGCTATAAGCTAGATAGATGAGATTGCTCGTAAATACATCACAACAACACGCTATACAACACAAGGCAGTGGCATGGTCGCAAGGAGAAATACGGATATATATTCCTTTTCTTCTGCCCGCAAAAAAAGATGCGCTGGTAATAACACATAAAAATGTAAATGAACTAGAAAATGAAGCAACCAAAGTATTTTATCCTGTTTTCTTGTCTTCCATATGCATGAGAACGATTATATAATATACATACATTAGCTGCGTTCCATGGAGAACAACAGGCAGGGTTGATGAAATCATTGTGCCGTACAACTAGGTAGTTCTACTCGATTAGAGTCATTCTAATTTTCGCAAGCATTTGAGAGAACAGGGTTAGATTTATGAGTTGTTTTGGTTAAAGTCAAGGGGCAATATATGGTTAATGATACATTTTCAAAGTAAGGTGAATGTTTCGCCTATGTCATAGGGTTTATCCACGGGCATAACAATTGACTCTTAGGTAATCTTTTATTCACAACTAGCTATGGGTATAAAATAAAATGATATGAAGAGCAACAACTTTTATTAAGTGAAGAAAATATTAACATTCATGTTGAAATATCTTCAAAATTTCGTTCAGGTAGATTCCAACTTTCGGTGAAAGTAAGTAATCATCCCCCATAACCCTATAAGTTATAGTTAGAGCATTCAGTGGTGCGACTAGGCATTTTTATCTAGTCTGGACAATACATTTATATTTTCACATCCCTTTCGCAACTTACACTGACTGGAAATTACAAGTCAACTGTAAATTGGAGAAAGAAAAAACTACCCTCCAAATAAACCAATGAAATTGTTATATACCTACAAAAATCCAAATTGATCAGGTTTGCATTCTTGATACATGAGAATATCCTTAATCATTTGCCTTATCACTACATCCGTTGTGATTTCCAAATATTTTTAGCGTTTACTAATCACCTGTGTTGTAAATGGGGAGAAAGGGAGAAGGGGGTAAATAAATTGAATTTTCATTATGAATAATATACTACAAAGCCATGTTGGTAAAAGGTTTTGCATGATATGCATTGTATGAATACGACTTTTGGTCATAAACAAAATGAGAAAATATGATTGCTTGAAAAATTAAGCGTACTTATTGTAAAATTCAATCCGTTTCTCGTGCTAAAAATCAAAATATTGGTATAATCTCGGCATTCTCATTTAAAATAGAAAACAAGTTAGATACAAACATAAAAATGCATCCAGCTGTTATATAGCCATGCCGAAATTATTGCGTTTTCATCTGCCTCTCGAGACTGAAAGATAAAAAAATTGGATGTACGTACTACTGACAATGAGCGTGAGGACGCGATTCGAGTAGCTTGTGATTCCATGTTTACTTGTGTAACATAAAGTTCTTTGCAAGCTCTTCACAAACTTACCAGCATTAAAGTCATGTTTACTTTATCTAGTGACTACTAACCAGGTAATATTGATGTTTATGATGCCCTCAATCAAGTAGTTCGACTTGATTGCGAGTAATACGATAAACATTTGACGCATATGTATATATTAGGATGTGATACATTCATATACCGTACGCCTTATTGAAGAATCTTAGAATGAAAGCCGAAAGAAAAAAATGTTTACTTTTAATTTTTTGACCCTTAATGTGATATCCTACCTACATTTGACGGAATGCCTAACAATGTCAATTTAAAATGTAACGTATGAATTTTGTTACGGAATATGAACAAAGAATAAAAACTCATATCCTCATGTATAAATGTCATGTAGGAAAGAATTGATATCTTTCATAAATTAAAAATTACTCACGACATTAGAACAGTTAGGCATATTAGATGTATTTTTATGGGCGAAAAATGCCTCGATTAGTTCCTCAATCGTATGTATGGCAGAACTCACAAAGCGGCAGCAGTACAACAAAAAGTACATCAAAACAGGAACTTTCTAATAAAAAATACTGCAACTGATATCATTAAATTCATGTCTCATATAATAATCATAATAACAACAATATGATTAGGTAGTTGTTTATGGAGAAACGACGGAATGCTAAAATGCAACCAAGCCAAAGTGGTGACTAGAAACGGGAACTATTCATTTGATGATGACGGCTGCTTTTGTCGGACAATCCTTTGCAGATTTTTGGCCTCTGCATTTTTTTATCACTTCTTAAAAGGCGTGTGAATAAAAGCAAAGCAACGAAGAAAGCATTAGTCTTTGTCTTATCACTAACACGGCGGAAAATATGCTGACAAATAATTTCTCAGAATATGTTGACGTGAGAGTATCAATGAATTGGTTTAAGTATATTATGTTTCTGTTTAGAAATTATACATATTCGTACTTTAGGAAAAAGCAACAGTTTTGCATTTTCAATGTAATTAGTTGCATTTATTTTTCTTAAAAATTTTGCATGATTTTCCCTCTTGAATTGTAAGAAAAAATCATCATGCTCAAGTGCATACATGAACGTACATACCTATATTAAAATGCATTTGTGTTTAGAGTTAAAAAGTTAACATCTGCATATAGGTAGTGGAGTGGTATCCCATATTATCACATTCCATGAAAATGCGGGTTTTTTGCCATTGTTAAAGTAATCAAGTTGATTTTGCTGACGATGGTGAGAGGAAAATAAGTTGTAAACAGTTGATTGACTACTGAATTGTAAACCTACCAGCGGTTTCTAGACTCGAGCCGTCATTCGATTAAACCGGAATAAACTCTTTATTACTTGCCTCTCATCAGCAAGATCTAAATACGTAACTGGGTGCAAGTATATTGACATGCACAGTACATCATGATATGTTATTCTTATTATAATAGTTTGTTGTATACTATGCTTTATAGCGATACACAATTTTTTATAAATATTTCTTACAACAGGGTACGTAAATACATACATACATACATGTGCTACTTAACTAGATTACCGATATACCCATCGGAGTACACACGTATAATATACTGGTCCAGATGTAGTTTGTAGAAAACAACAATTAGAATAGCAGATGCTAACATTTTTTTCGGGCTTGCACGCTATTAACTTGCATTATTTGCATTTTAAACAACGCTTTCTAGCTCCTATAATTGTTTCACCTCGTCTCATTTTAAAATTGTATCTATTAGAAGAGGCACCAATTCAACGCTTTACTAGTTCCATGCGCAAACGCAAGAGAAACAATGTATTTTGATGCAAAGAAACGTGGTGGTGATATTAGTCGTAGTATAAGTAGCAGTGTTGAGATGATGATGATTCTTCATTTCAAATTCAGTCAATGTAATCGTTCTGTATGTTTTGCCGGAGGTGGTGCAGGAGGATTTCTTCTCTTAATTGCTTGATAATTATAGTTATGAAGATGGAAGGTAGTTTAATTAAAACCTGCAACGTTCAAAGGAATAGGTAGTTGAAGTTGGGCAGTGTATTATATCATATAACCTACCTATATGCCACTTTGTCTTCAGACTGCCATACACTTTTTAAGTCAGCTCATCATCATCATCGCACAATAAACTGCTGGTGTATATGAAAGTGTACATATTGTAAAACATAATTCGGGGGCCTTTATTTATTTCCACTTTGTCCTTTTCCTGTAAGGAAAATAGTGCAATTAAGCGCCAATCCTTCACAGCTAATAAAGATCTGACCGCTTTATTGCATCCTCATAATCGTCCAGTTTTTTGCCATTTCGCTGCTGCAATATAAAACCAAAAGCTATAACAGTTTGCACCAGTTCACAACAAATGTACTTATTTGCCCAAAAGTCGATTCAAGTCACATCGTTATGAGTGCAATTAATACAAAGTGCTTGGCACATCGTTTAGAGAAAACGATCTGTCTGCTTACAAAACGTAAAGCAGTTACGTGGAACGTTAACCGTGTAATGTGAAATTTTCACAGGATATCATAGTCGTCTTTTTTACTTTTCTAGATGATGACGAACATTTGAGCATTCTTCAAGTACCATAAAATACTCAAAAAGAACTCATTTTCTGTGCCATTAGCAGTACAAGCGGCGGTGAATGGAATCTTCAAAAGCCCAGAAAATAAGTTGTAGAGAGAATCAAACAAGTTGTGTATCATCATATCATATATAACAGAGATACGGGCAGAGAAATGAGCATAATGACGATTACCATGTAAAACATACGGATTTTCTGGCTTATTCGCCGTCTTTTGTTTAGCAAGACTGTTTATCTATTCCATTTGGAAACCTCCAAGGTAATTTCAAACTGGTTTGCACACACGATTGAGTCACTCAAGTGGTAAAATTAAAGCAAAAGACCGCTTTATTTGCATTTTTAAAATGTTAACTTTACCAAAGATCCGATGCACTGTATATAGGTATGTCTTGAACTTCAACTCCCCTTAATCGCCGAGAGAGTAAAAAATAAAATAAAAGCGAGAAAAGCATTACCGACGGACGGAGTCAAAAGACGATTGTTTCGTCTTTGGAAATGTGTATTTATTTTGAAAATACTTAATGAACCCACCTGGGTTTAAATTCGATATCATATCATGAGTCATTGTGGATATTTTCCAATGCTTCATATTTCTTTATAAAAGTTCCGATAAATTCAATTTTTTGCTTTCTAAATTATCACTTGAAAAAATACTTTCATACGTCAATATAATGTATCCCAACTTTAATTGCTACCAATTAATTGTGGACCACCGACTCTGAGAGTGAAATACAAACAACTTGACCATTATATGCATCAAATGATGAAAATTGATTTTTATGTCATATGCTGTACGGATAGTTATGCTAATGAATTATTGAAAATATGAAATTATAGGGATCAAGGTCACAAATATGTACAAAATACGCATATGCAGAAAGTTATCCTTGAATCATTTAATCTCCTCCTCTTGGATAATAGCTACGTTTGATATAGAATACTTATAGGCAATTATCAGTCAGGTAATTGCAATAAATAGTAATTACTGACAGGCAAATTTTCTACCACACAATTGGACGTTGTAATGAAATGGATTTTGAGATTTCTACATCTGTTGCATTCGTATCATATTGATTTTTACCTATACCAGACACCTGTTACACATTGCATCTAATTTGCATAACATGTGCCTATGATACTTGGATGCCGGTTTAGCATAGTTCCATGCATAACCCGGTCTATAGGTTTGTTAATTGAATAGTTTATAAGGGCACCATCCCCCACGACTTTTTTTGACAAAGTCCGCATCCATATAGTATCTATTCCGTTCTTTAATGCGTGGAGTGGACGAATGAACGTCACTTCCGCTTTAGAGCGGTAATGTTGACAGTTGTTTGGGTTGGGAATTCCCACTTGGAATCATTCCAGTAAACCTCGTAGTCTCGAATTTGGAATACCTGCAAAAACTATCATTACCAAATCATGCAAACTTTCTTGAATTTGTTACTTGTTAGTGTTACTTGTTGCTTCAATTAATTACGAAAATCGAATGTCAAAGTGTGCAAGTGTTTTTGTTTTGTTTGGTGTGTGTGCCTCATAATTTAAAGAAACATGGAGATTGACAAAAGTTTTATGAAAAGTTTTGACGGTTTGACGATGAGGTCACTGGGAGGCTGGTCCATGTCTTGGAGTTCATCGTCTTTAACGAAGCCGTTATTCTTGGCAAATTGGTAACTATACTTGCCGTTTTTAAGGGTTCTAATAATGTTGTGATATGAATGTTTGTTGTGTAATAATGCATGGTGTATTACAATACAGTCAAAGCCAATCATTATTTGCATGGTGTGGTCAGTTTCAAATGACAATACAAGCTTGTTAGAATGACCTTGCTCCTTTTGCATTACTATTCTTCAGTATAAAACATGACCGATTTTTCATCTTGATATCATGAATCATTAGCCACCTCTTAAAATTTAAGACTTAAATGAATTAGAAGTGTCTTATGATCTTATGCCTGAGAAATGAGAAGTGGCTTTCTCCATTTCCCATCCGTCTTCTTTTCACTCATTATTGTTTGTATGTAGTTTGTAGATATAAATTGACGGTGTGGAATATCATTTGTTTGATTGCTGGTATAAGGATCATCCTGCTATAAGGACTTTTAAATACTGTCTTTTTTGTAAAGATTGATCTGTTAAGTTAATAGGTATGCGTTGAGATTGAAAAACCGAAAATTAGGAACAAATGTACTAACATATACTGTTATGAGTAAATATGACGTGAGTTGAGCTGTGGGCAAAATGTCATTTATCATTCTGTTGGCTTATGTTTGTGGCGTTGTGATGTAAAGATGGAAAAAATGTTCATATTTCTTGCTTGTGATATCTTATATTATAAATTATATAATATGCCACTATTCCAAACAACGATTAATGCACCATAGTTAGAGACTGTAGAACGAACATTTGTTTCTTTTCTGTTTTCATGGACGGTATTTTAAAAAGCGGTAGTTGTGTGACTGAAAAGAGTTCATTTACATACTTGATGGTGGACTGGCATTTGACTCAATCTATAACTCTGTATCAATAAGTAAATACGTATATGAGCTTATTGAAGAAAACCAAACGCAAACCAACGTACCTACTTGAGCCATTTAACAATCCAAGGAAGCGTTAAAAGTTCTCTTAACAACTTAACATAATTGGTACTAAAACACATAATATGGAGGAAAATGGATTTGAAAATGAGCCCGTCGTAGCTATTTTGGTTTAAAGAGTAATAATGTGATGATAGGATCTGAGGAGAAGACGAGTGTTTGTTGTATAATACGTAATACAGGCGTCTGCAATTTCATCGTGGCGGATCAAATGAAGTGTTTCTTAAACGCTCGTCCTCGTCTCGCCTGCACTAATAATACGTTTAAACTCATTCTCGTGGTCGACTTTTCTCCTAAATAATAATTCTGAAAGTATGGATGTGTTCCTAAAAAATGCATAAAAGCAACAACGGTTTTGGTTGGGTGCTTACCTGCATTTACACTTCTCCATAATAAAACTACATAACGTGTGGTCGTATACCGCAGGTGTATGTATTTACTAGCCAGGTTCATGACTGCAGTTTGTCATTTTTTATATGATGGATAGACATTGAGTAGCATCATCATCATCTCCGGCAAATAGTAAAGTAGTATGTAATTAATTTGTCTTTTATCGATTCACATTGTATTCCTGTGTCGTTATTTTTTGAAGCGGCCACAGCCTGTCATTATGAATATCACTCATCATTCATGTTAAATACTCTTACCACCCATTATACAGTATGCATAAAAAAAGTGGAATCCAAACCGTCTCCAATTACTTTCAGTGTCATGAGAAAATGAATAAAAGATGTTTCGTCAAAATAGCGATAGTCTTGCTTGAGAGAAAAGTGACAATAAAGATTTTTTTGCTCTCTGTGTGTGTACATATTATTACTAATACGTGAAAGTGTTTGCAATTTGCATACTCACATGTATTTAAGCACTTGTTTATAAATTAATCTTTGCCACTTGATATTTCGATGCTTTGTTTATGCTTGTTAGATATATGGCAGCAATATCATGATAAGTTTACAAAGCTAAATGTTTTTGTGCTGGCCCTTCAGGATAGCAAATGGGATGGATAAGAGCTACTTCGAATGTAGTTGGCAGTTTTAAAAAGTTTTACGAGTCACAGGTTGCTTTACTACCTACCACCATCACAATTATTACTACCGACAACTAGCTCACAAAGAGAAAAAAAAGCATCTAATGCCTAAACGTCACATATTATCGTATTGTATTTAGAAGAGTGGTTGGCCGAATTATAGGTATAAGTTATAATGCTGACTTATGGCGCATGTATGTACTTTTTAGTATAGGTATATGTATATATATGTACGAAAGCAACAACTTCTTTTCTCACTTGCTTTACGCGAAGCGAGCAGAGAGCCAGAACATTGTATCAACAACATCATCTTCATCATTTATGTTGAATAATGCGAGTATAATATAAAGGAGAAAAGAAATACACGGACGGAGGTATGCTGCACTAAACTAACTAAGATTGGTAGTCAAATCCAACTTGGGTGGTCGAACTCCTTGCTCGTGCCTTCAAGGCGGAGCAGCAAATGTTGTATCTTCTGCTTAGTTAGTTTGCTATATGTATTCATTTTGTTGCCTGTCTTCTTCTTTTCTCATCTCTCATGGATAATATATCCTTTTTGACTCGATTGGAATTGAGTTCTCATTCTTTCCAAGTGTCTTCATCATTCCACTTGCAGAGTTCGCTTGATGATGATCGTCATCGTTTTCGTCAACTTTCATTTCGTTGTTGCAACTTATTTTATCGTTATTACTTACTGTTGTGTGAGTGTCTTGTTTCGAAAAACGTCAACAGCATTTTATTTTGCACAGTGTGGCGTAGCAGTTCATGGCTCACAGCTATAGAACAGAAGACGCATCACTTTTGACTTGCCAACAACAACGTCTCCGCCATTGTGAAATGGAAACGAGTAAAAAAGGTATATTGACCTGGCTGTTGTGAAAGGGTCAAACATTCACATTGACAAAGGAAAAGTTGTCGACATTGCAAGAAAACACGCAAAAGACAACGTTATAGTAGTTGGAGATCAAAGGGCAAAACAAGACCTGTTCAAATGTGTTGAATAGTTTGAATGGTAAAACACCCCGAATTGTGTAATTTTAGCTGAGGTGATGATATCTTGGTGGTTGCCACAACCAGCGACAAAGAGTGAAAAAATCTACATGACATGGAGCATGCTTAACTGGAACCGTACAGGTTCATTTTTTCCTGATTGTTAATTCCGCACAGTAGTAAAGAGTACATTTTTCAACACTCTTCTGCTTATACTACTTTATATTCATACAAGGTGCTCCTCCTGACAAATTCTTGGTGGCTATACGAAGTTCTTGATTATTGGTGCTCTAAAATATTTTAAATCCGCCGAGGTACGTTAAAATGGGAAAGCCTCAAGTTTGTTACATTTTATGAATTTTATATTAGCACAGGCATCAACATCATTTGCGCGTTGCTGGTGCTGAATTGAGTGGTCATCGACGAAAATCTTGTTTATGCACCGATTTCACAAGCAATAATAATTGAATTAATCATCAATCAGACATAAATATATGTTCCGCTTGTGGATGCTATCACGATCTTGCTTGATCTCGCCTCTTTGCCTCTGCACAGCTCGTATCACGTAGAAGTGGTGACGGGGGTGAAAAATACAAGTTTGTCAGTGGTGGTGGTCGTGTTCATCGTTGTCGGTGTTCCTGTGTGTGCATATTTTTGTAGCAGTGCTGAGTTTTTTTCATCATCTTCAGGGGTAACTGCAAATGATGAGCAATATTTTTTCTCTTGATTGAGTTGTTCTTGGCCAGATCAAAATAACACAGTAATAATAATATACTTTTACATACTTTCGTCGTGCCTCGTCATTCTCTCTTGACTAAAAATCGTATATGCAATATTACAACTATTGCTGTGGTATATGCATTCATTATGCTATAAATTGTTAGAGGATCGCCATTTTCAATTTTTTTATGTGTCTTGATTTTATTACAAAAAGTATAAAATCACAAATTAGGTGAATTTTTGAGTGCTAAATGGGGAGGGAAAAGTCATCGAACCCGACTTTGTGATTGATTTTTTCTCCCGAAGCGATTGATAGAAATTTAATTGAATTGTAATGAGGAGGAACGCATGGTTAATGGTGACTCGTTTCAACAAAGTGAAATAAACCGTGCGCGCAATATGAAAATATGTGCAAGTTTTATCCAGCTTTTTTTTTGGTGGTTGATGATAATTTGATGGTGATTGTCCACTGCTCATTATGTTCAAGCAAGCCTATAGGATTCTAGGTTTGTCGGCCGGCTGACTTTGATGCAAGAGCACGAAAGGAAAAAAATTGTTTTGCGTTCGTGACTATTACTGCACAAAAGATACAGACACAACACACATAATCATCATTTTAAAAATACAGTACTAAACACACAGTTTAGGTTTGTGTATGATGAGAGCACTTTTATAAAGGTACCTTAAAGCGGTGAATGTGCAACCTCAGTCGGAGATGCTCTGAAGAATTCTTCTTGGAATCAATTTTTTACATCTGTGAAAAAGCATACCTACCTCTTACAATCTTGGCATCATACAAGAAAATATTTCCGTCCTGCTACTTCACTCACTTCCACTTTTCGTTACAAACTTTGTAATAAGGTACGTATGAGAAATTTGAAAAATGAAAAAGTAGAGTGTGGAGTTTTTGGCGTGGACGTGTTAAAGTTTTGGTATTTTTAACTCGTTACCCGCTTTTATACGGTAGTTTTGTAATAACAAGCGAAATACCGGGAATACTGTGTCATCTCATCGCAACACGACGGAAAGAAAGTATGGATGTTCTTTAGAAAAACGGATGAAATGTGAACACATGGCAATGTTTGACTGTTTGACATGTCGTTGTCGAATCACTAAACTTGTGGCTTACTCATTATTTCCATATGTTTCATTGTACTTTACATTACATTTTGTGCTCCACTAATTCCTCAGATTTCTTATAAATTGGGAAATGCGTACGAGAAAATATTTCTGGATAGATGAATTCTCTACTCACGGTGGATAAATTTTTATGCTTTAAAATAGATTTACGTATTCTTACACACGGTGTGATGAATGCGTGTACAGCTTCAGTAAAGTTTTTTGTGATTATCATTGATTTTTTGTACTTCATTCATTGTTGTCTCTCTCGTTGTGCCGTATTTAAGGGGAAATGAGTTGAAATGAAACTGACAAGGCTTTTCCTATATTTCAGTACATAATATGCCCTGATTCTAAGATATTGTCTGACAAAAACTCCTTTCGTTTCCCAAGTAAATCTCTCAGTTTGGCAGTGCGTGCAGTATTTTTCTTGTTAAACTTGCTTTTGTACATGTGTACAATGTCAATGGGGTGATCATCATCCGAATGATGAAAATGACGATGTGATCCACGTTGTTGTACTCCACGTTGTTCTTGCGTGAATGTGCGTGTGTGTTTTCTACCAAAACTACTACTGCATTAACAACAATAACATCATGGATTTGTTTAAGGGATTCATACAGTTTTTCAAATGTCAGCAACAGCAGCAGTCGAGTATCATTGACATGCGTCGGCTACAAGCTGATCAGACATAATTAGTGTTTTTCTGTGAAGTTTACTTGTACATACTATACAATATTATCCAATTTACATTTCCTCGCACTTCATCATACGAAACTATTTGTATTTTTGTACGCTTCACTTTACTCTGTGCTGCCTTTGTTCTTGGATCGGATTGGAATTTGGGATTTAAGTAATTACTGTTGACCCAAAGGATTTTCGTGTCAGTAGGTAATGACAGCAATATACATTTGTAATCACGATATACCGACCAGACCAGTGACATTAAATAATGCACTTTGTACCAAAATGAATGATTAATGAGAAATTAAGAATGCAAAGTATGTACACAAATTAGTTTGTTTCGTTTGTTATTGAAATGTAATCAACCTGCAACAACAATGATAACTAACTTAGCAGAAATAACATTTTTTTGCGGCACTTTGGGCTTAACTCACAAAACATGAAACGAAGAAAAAAAAGTTTTGTGCAAAATAAATGAAATGCTGATTAGATAGATATATAACCTATATAAGATGCGAATAAGATGACCATTTCATTTTCCTGCTATTACCTTCAGTCATCTCTTTGCTTGTTGTCGAATACTTTGTTGTTAGCCACTTTGCACATTTCATTTTCATGGTGTAATAGTAATATGGCCCTTGAGCGAAAAGGCGAACCAAACACCACACTATAATGATAGGGATCATTAGCATTAACATATTATATGGGGTTGGTCCATCTCAACTCCCCTGTTTTCCGACATCACGCATCCACGCCAAAAAGTGCATTTGTACATGCAGAGATGCTAATGCTGAGCATTTCAATAATGAAGATGAGGAGAAGAAGAGGAGAGGAGATAAAGTGCATACCCATGGATTAAATATGCTAATGTCTCAATCTCAATCAAGAATCCTGATTTTTACCACGGACAAGTAGTAACAAACAAAGTGTACAGAGAGAGACGATGAAGAACAAGCCTGAGAGAAAATGCATACAGGTATAAAATAGCTGAGCTTATTGAGACGATGATCATCATCTTCAGTCTCTTGTGGTTTGGTTAAAGTTGTTTGCTATATGCATACCTTTTTATACACAAGATCATTCTTTCCTTTCTCCTACTAGATTGAAAAGATGTTGTAGAGATAGGTATATATACTTGTGCATGCATGTGTCCAAGTAAATACATACAAAAAGGGAATTTTGTTTCAATAGGATGAACAGCAAGCCAAGTTGTTCTGTAGATGTGGATATGTTTATTATGATAACAGCTTGAGGTTTGTTTCAATGAAATAGTAATAATAATGGGAACATGATGATGACGATGATGATGATACAAACATTCATCTGAGCTGGTGCAAGCAAGCGATTGTTGGTTGGCTACCTGGTTAGGTAGGTAGGTTCCTATATATTTTACAGGTAAATATAGGTATACCTTCGTGAGTGCATGTTGTGAGACTGCGCAAGTGCTTTTCTACAATATACAATCATACAGAGAGAAAAAACAAAGCAGTCATCATGATATGGGTATGTATATGTAAAGATATGACGTTGTAATATTATGCATGTATTATGCCACGTAATTGTGGTATTCTTGATAATCTCGCCGGCTTTCTTAGATTTCCATTATTACTCCAGAGAGACAGTGAAGTGAATGAGAGGAGCAAGAAGAAGCAACTTCATCGTCATCATGATGATGACTTGTCTTGACTAGCTGCTGCTGCTGCTAGTGCTGGAGTATGGTGTTTTTTTATCTTTGTGTTTCTTCCTTTGTCATACAATGTTAGGCATATATCTGTAGTAAAATCTGAACTTCCTTTACACTTCATTCCTAAAGAGAACCTTTTTTTACCACGCATGAAATATACAAAACCACATCGTTGTCGTATCGTTTTATACAAGTTCATTATAAGCTCCTCGGATTGCATTTTCTTGTCTTGCTCATCATTCAAACCAAAAAACCGCTTTTAGTCAAATTATCCAAGACATAAAATACTGTTCGCAGGTAGCAGGGAAAAGTTGGCTTCAAGTTTACTGGAAAAAATGTCGATCTTTGAGAGCAGTGTGGAGAGCAAGTTGCGTTGCGTGTGTGGTGGTAAAATGATGCTCTTTACTATCATAATCATCTTCCTTATGATCTCAATATCATTTTTGCTGGTCATTTTTACTCAGTAGATGTTGATACAGATAAATGTAGCATGTTTGATGTTTGATAGATTTGAGTGAATCAGAATCATAAACAAACGTATGTATGATATATAAGTGCAAATAGACTTTACATGCACTTAATAGTAACATGCTCTTTGGCCATGCATGATACGATGAGACATGCACAAGATGCCGGTTTTATTAACAAGAAAAAAAATTCTTTTGTATCATGTGGTATGACTGACTGACAGGTATTCAACATTTCAAGTCAATCGTAGTAGCAGGAAGGAATGTGAATCCACTCCAGTCAGTCTGTGTTACTGGTTTCATTCAATGCAATTTACCTACATATTCAACATAGTGATGGTAAATGCAATTTTTAAAATAAATTTTTCCCAATTGGATTGTCCAAAATTATATTCTGGCTAATTATTTCCAGAAATAAGAGTTGATTATTTTTCCAGATGTAATTTAAAATCGCAGTAAGTTTCGCTAGTCACATGCAAGGAAAACCAACCAAATTGAGCCGGTGATTAAATAAGAAATCAAAGTGCATGTTACGTTAGCTGGCTCTACGATAAAAGTATACATGTTATGGTTTATTTTATTCCTTTAGCAGTTTACAAAGTTAGTGAGTTTGTAGCGTGCCGACATTTGCCGGCAAGTGGTTATAAACGTGGTTCGTTGGCGACTCCTCATCACACACACACAAAGTAATGATAATGATAACTATCATCAGCGGCACGTTAGGCAGGCCATACTTAACAGTTGCAGATTGAAATGAGATAAGTCACACAGGTATCTACTCTGTTCCTGCCAGAAAAGGAACACGTTCTTCCGTCAGTGCAGCATTTTTTCTCAGAAAGCTAGTGTACTCTGGATTATATGCTCTGTGACTTTACCAGACTACTGGTATTTCATCGTAATCTCCAATCGCCACACAAATCAGAATAGAGAATGATCTATTTAATATTTAACTTGGTTTACAGTAGTAGTGGACTTGTCATGATGAGTGTATGAGCTTGGGTAGATTTTCAGATATCTCCATTTTTATTCCGTAGATTACAAAGATGGGAAGTTATTTTCTAATGTTAGGCATGTCTCGACTCCTGTCTGCTCACTTTTTGGTCACGCAACATGCATACTCTAGATATGACCTACCCACACAGTAATATAACAGGGGTAATAAAATATCACGAAATCATCATAGTGCAAAAATGCATGTAATAGTTTCATTTTACTTGCATGCTGATTGCCAACAATCATTATAGGTGTCATTTGAAAGGAGGAAAATAAAAATTTAATACAAGGACAAGTTGGTCAGTGTGAGAGAGGGAAATTGGAAGTTGTTAGTGTGCATGTCGCGTTCATACCAAACTGCATTTTTTTGCCTACATTGTGCTTTCTTTTTGTATCCATTTCATACTCCAATTTCCAATGGCCAATTTTAGCTAAAAGTCTTTACTTTTTCAGTTTACTAGTAATAAAATAATCTGTCGTGACGTGGAAAATGCTGCTAGCTTTTAAACTCGTAGTAAACAGTCTGTGGAAGCCCTAAAGCTATACAATTATTATGATGGTTTCATGTCATCGTTAAATCGAGAGTTCCTAGAGATTTCTTAAATTTTTAGTTGTTCTCTTCAAATAATGTTCTTAAGAAACAAGTAGCCGTTTATTGTGTACGGTAAGAAAAACGATTCTGTTTTAAAAGAATCCCGAACAGGTTAGGGAAACATAAAAAGATACACCAAAATATTTGATAATGATGGTAATAATTAGGTAGAAAAAAAACTGCCTCGAAGAATCTTAATAGATATTTTACCACTACTCCTCTCGCTTGTATACCTACTACACACATGCGTCGTGAAATTATACGAAAGAAAGTTATTAATAATTATGAGCAGAAGGAAAGGTTGTTTTTCTCTGGTCTAGGGATATACAAGAAGCAAGTTTAACAAGTAAATTAAGAGAAAAAGCTGTTGGGAGAATCCGAAGAAAAAAACTGGAATTTAATGACTTAACTTGATCGATGTTAATAATATCATTTAAAAGATATGTCTTAAATGTGTGCATGTACACATTTCTAAATGGGAATTAGGTAGTTGTTTCACTGCAGTTACCTATTTATTTATATCAACGAATGAGCAACGACTCTTTTCAATTCCACATTGTGGTCACCAGATAGCGTTATATCGAACGGACCCCTCTATTCTTTGCTCTGGTTGATTACTGTACATTGTTGGGCTTGTTTGAAACGGAACACGGCAACAAAAGAAGCCTGCATTATTTAGCATTCATTACTTTTACCAATTGAGGAGATTTATTATTATGAACGTCATCAGCATTGCTTGTGTGGAGGGGAACGAAGAAAGGTGGATAACTCCAAAATAACTTTTTTGTAAATAGAAAAAAAGAAGACTTCTGAAGATGGCTCACTCCTCTTTTCCTTGATCGTGAGCATTCTTTTGTGCAATCGAATGCATAATATTATTATTATTTTGACTTTTGACAGAAGAATGCCTATGGGTTAAGACGCGTAGATGCGTCGTATTGGTATAATACAAAGATGAGTTCATGAAGAGATAGGTTTATGTAAGTTCTTTACGTGAAACGAGAAATCAAGGTATTTTGAACGCACTGTTTGTGAATAGATCCTCATTCGTATAGGGAATAAGATGAAATAATAATAATATCATATTTACTCCACCATGCACATCATCTCTCCTTTATTAGTATTCTATTTATTTAGTAAGGACGAGACGCATGAAGATATTTATGATACATTTTTTGTTTTGTCGAGTCATTCCTACATATATCGTATATGTACGGAGATATAGGTATGTACTTACACCTACCTGTCTTGTCTTTTTGACAGGCAAAGCATACATGCAGCAAAAAAATGTTACCGTCATGATTTCCAGTGCAGCTCGAATAGGAAATCAGAATACCAATCATGTTGCGGTTAGTTTGTTCTTTTAAACATGTGATGTAATGTGGTTTGAGAGCAACAACTGGAAGCTCATGCCTTGTGATTATGAAGAGTCGACGTGAAATCGTCCTTCAAGGTTTTCTTTTGTATCGTGAAGGAATTTATCTCGTATTTTCTGCCTTTAACCATCCACTTCTTGTAGATGTACTCGGTTAAATGGGCTGAAAGTAATGCGGATACTTTTCCTCGTGTATTTTTTGAGACAAAGGAGATTTATGAATAATATATTTATTATAGGTAAGACTAACCGGATGTATTAGCAAATTTTTTCTATCATGATTTCACCTTTCTGAAAGCTGGATCTGCAATGACAATAAGTAATACTAAATGCAATGGAGCAAATATTTAACTTTGTCCACTATAAATAAATGAACCTATAAACTCTAATTACTTGATTACGTATGTTCATTTGATACAAATTATCTTTAATCACACACCGCTGAGACGAGACCACAATGCAAAGGTATGCTATTGAAACAACTTTTGTGCGCTTGTCTATCGTCACAATTACCGTGCGTGAGAAAGCTTAGATCACCATTAAAAACGAACTTTCAAGCTTTTTTACACTCGAAAGTGAATAACATTTCTATTCAGTTGATCTGAGCCCTTATCTCCCCCTCCGACTTCGGAATTTACTAAAAATGAGTAATGCATATATCTTAGAACCGTAAATAACCATCGTAGAGTAAATTACTCAAATTATCTACGTAATATGTAAATTTAGCCAAAATGTTTTCTTGTATGTTATTATATAAACGTGTTTCATTGTATAGTCTCCCCAAAACTCACAATTACAAAAAATGTTGGTTTTATAGACTGTTTACAACAGTTGAAAAACTAAAGGTTAAAGGAAAGAGTTGTGGACATTTACAAAGTGATATTTTTCTTACAATGATACATATTTTGGTTTACCTTTCTTCTTTTGGTAGTTGATGATTTCAGAATGATTTTCTATACGAATGTGTTTTTATGAGGTGGCGTATGGATCACGGATCACCATAAAATTGTACTCTCATCCTTTAGCAGTCTTTTTGACTCTGCTGGGAATGCGTTAAATTGAACCTGTTGTCCAAAGAAGTGTTTGTGTGTGTAAAGTGATAGAGGTAAATTGACGGGTTGTTGCTTTTTTGTATGTAATTTTAATGTTTCTTATTATTCTCAACGTGCCCGACAGTCTTAATGTCTTCATTTCAGTCGATTTTTCTCTCCCTCTCTCGTTCTCACCCCTTTACTCCTGTCTTCCCTCAAGGTTGATTTAGATGCTGCAAGTCAAATAGAAAACTATTTGGTCAGTCTCACCGAGTTAGTCAGCGCAATGAGCAGCGAGAGAGAAGTCAAAGCCTAACCTTCGTTATTTCTCCTTATGGCTTATTATTATTAGATAAGCTAATGGAAAAATCGGGAGATGAAAAGATGATTTTCTCTCTCTCATTCGTTTCTTTCTTCCATACTCATATGTGGCCTGTGTACGTGGCCTGCACCATGTAATCTGCTCCTCGGCAGGGCAGATTTTATTTAAACTCTGTGGGCTGCACACACTGTTAGGATGGATGGCATCACTTTAACTGAGCAGCACACAACCTGCGTGATCATGTGTATCATCATCATCCTCCTCATCGCCGTTGTTACACTCACGGTGTTCATGAATATTTTACAAACTTCTTGGAGAAAAACCAAAAAGAGTCAGGTAGGTTCCTTTTTGTGCATGGTTGGTCTCGTACAACTTACTAGGAGGGATGATAATGTTGTTTGGGGATTCGATTGAGCGACTAGTTGTTTTTATATTATTTCTGGCTATAAATCAGACGAGATTATAATATATTGAGGTGGCCCTGGTCTGCCTGCTCTCTAATTAGGTTCTGATGGCGATGCAGTGAATGCTCCACACATGAATTCATACATGCATCGTCCGAAAAGTCTTGCTGCTTTAACGAATTATTATTATTATTTCTTCATCGTTCTTTATTTCTTTTCTCCTCACCATTTTCGTCTACCTGTATGGTATGCTTATTGTGTACACATTTTATACCTATATCACGCCTTTACGTCTCTATATCAGCCGAGTTAATGTTAAGGCGAAAGGAGGGTTATTGAGTCATTTTTTAAAATATGAATGTAAGGATACCTGTCCTGAGGTAGATAATGTTTGTTAGAGAGGTAGATAGAGACAGTTGCGGCATTAACGGAGAACAAGCAGCAGTAATAATAATAATATCTTTCTTTTCTCAATTTAGTCAAAGGTGGCTTTTTACACACAATATTACTTTTGAGATGACGGGGAAAGAAGATAATGATATGATGATAATGACGATGATTTGGTAAAGAATGAACAACAACAACACAATAAGTACACCAGACTAGACAAAAAAAAATAAGAAGCGAGAGAAGATTCAAGATTCTTGTGTACATATAGGAAGAGGATTTTTGTGTGCATCTTCTTGTTGTAGGAAGAGACGGTGATAAATCTGTGGAAGATACTTGATGTGATGATGATGATGTTTTCACATTATTGTTAGTTGTCCAGTCAGCTTCAAGCGTTGTTTGTCAGCAGCGTTTTATGTTCAGTTGGGAGTTTTTTTTTCTTTCAGCTTCTTATTATTATGTATTCATTAGCTTGACGGTTTTATTCCCCATCCTTTAAATAATCTAGACCTGAATTTCTCTTTGCAAGAAGGGTAGAAGATAAAGGAAAATACGGATAAACGCAAAAACAACGACTTTTTTGGAAGTACAAAATGGGAAGAAAGGGGAATAAGAAAGTTGAGCTTTATTACTTTTTGGGGTAGTTAGTTATGCTCAAAGGGAACTTACAAGGCATTCTCATTTCGACTAATTTAAGCAGGTGTTTTATGTAGTATTTTAACTATTAGACGCAAAAAAAGTTACCGTGTTGAAAGAAACTGCGGAAGATTTTCTACTACAGTAACTACTTTGACATTAATTTTTATGAAAAAAGATAACTTTTTTGCTGTTGAAAATGGAAACGTAAGACTTGAAACTTTGGTCAGAAGACAAATTTATGCTTAACTGAAATAGTTGATGGAGAAAATAAAACGGAAAATACAATTCAACAAGAACAACAAAATCTATAGATCGGGTTGGGTGGCGTTTTCTGAGGATTATTTGTTTCAATTCATTATATTTGTGGATGTACGACTTGATATCATCATCATAACATTTTATGTAAATCAATACTTACATACATATACTTACTTAATGGAAAAATATACAGCTCTATTTCACCGTCAGTAATTTGTAAGTCATTTATGTATTCATTCCGTAGTTCTGGTCATGATGATGTCCAGTTCTGTCATGAATACCTGAGTAAGTGATCCAACCACCACCATCATGAATGCAACTAAAAAATACATTTAAGCCCAGTTAGCTGTCGTAATCTGATAAATTTCTCCATCAACGAAACTTGCTACCATTTCCTTGTAGATATATAATGCGCCTATTATTCCAGTCCAGTCCCACAAAACAATTACCCATACATATTGCATCTGCATAGAATTCAAAGTCAAGCAACTTCGTGTGCTCTGTTCTGATATAGTGCTGTTGAGAGTAATTATTGGTGGTTGATCCGGTTCTGTTTTTATTTCTACCATTATTCCTATATAATGTTGTAGTATAGAGCGGTAAATTACTTAACTAGATTATTGTATGCACGGATGTATAGGTATGTATGTACAATGAAATCATCCGTGGATTATTATTATATGCATAGATTTGAGAACAAAGTAAATGCATTTCTCCACAAAATATTTAGCAAAAAACAGTGATTATGACTTTAGAAATTACCCAGGTACTATGAACAACCTCTTTTATCACACTGAATTGTCCCTGTGATCTGAAGAAGAGAGCAGAAGGAAAACAACAACGCCTGGAATAAGCGTACTCATAAATATAATCAGACTAAATGCTAAATAAAATTGCTCTGTAATGCTTACCAAAAGCAAGAATTGGAATTTAAATGAAGACAGGATTGTAATTGCTTTTACACACATCCGATTCAACCCCTTCAACTACAGTTTGTGTAGCAAAATGCGTACGTACATATAACAGCAGGGTGAATACAAGGAACTTGTGATCTGAAGAATCGTCGGCAGTAATGGCAGTAATAAGACATTTTTGTAATAATTGTACATTTTCCTTTGTGTTGAAGGATGGTTGTTCATCTCTTCATCATCTTGAAATAGTCAAATGTACGAAAAGTGGTCTAACCGCGTATACATTTTCTCATCTCTTAAACATATATGCATGTATTCCTTTTCGTATTTTCCATCTCTTCTTGCACCTGACGTTTTGCTCTCAATCTGTTTGGTGGCAAATGGAAGCTAAAGAATAAATTTTATGTAGGTAACCTGTTTTATGTATCTACTTGAACAGTAACCTATCTATACAACCTAGCCAACATGGCATTATGCAATGCACACAAGACCATCATCGCCTCCCCGTCCTATTCAAAGTGATGAACTTGTGATCTCTCCTGCTACTGGGACTCGACAGCATCATTTTTTAAGAAATCCAGCTAAAAAAAATTATTCCTTTAAAGCAGTTGGTTCATTTTCCTTTGAGCGTAATCTCAACTCTGATGATGATGCGACTTTCGGTGATATTCAAAAGAATTAAGTAATATACTTGTTGGAAGTTCAACTCTTTCCTTTGTTACTACTCATTGGAGATGCATTGTTGTTCTATTCTTCTTCTTCGAACAACCAGAAATGAGAAAAAGAAAATTGAGTTGCTAGCCACGTACAATAAACAGAAGCTGCTTGATTATTTTTGATGAAGTAAAGTTGAAAGGAAAGCAGAAAAGTGGAGTCATCATCGTCAGCAGTAGTTTGTGGCATAATCGCAGGAGCCAGCAGAAATACACCTTTCTGGCATCTGGTCAGGAATAGTTTAAACACGCAGAAGGGGTATAAATTGAGTAGTGTAGTATTTTTTTATCTACATCATTATCAGCTTCATTGTTGCTACTAATACTTATTTTTACGATGTAACGACAAATGATTATACATTCCTCGATTATTCCGTCCTTACTTTTTAGTGCATATACCTGCTTCGAATGGGTTTGCCGGTCCTTTTAACATTAAACATTAAACAGAAATTAACACAGTCGTTTTTCAAGCTAAAGAAGCTGCGGGAATAACAGAATTTATGCATGATATGCAATTAGTTTTGTGTCATTTTATAGAATGTCACGTTATATCCATCCGGAAGTCCTTAAAGCAGCTATTGACAGTTGCACTCGTATACTTTTGTCATTGCATCATGCTCCGATCCCGCATTATGATTAATTTCCTTCATATACAAGTCCAAATATGGACATGGTGTTGTGGTCAATACAAAGTTGTCCAGTTGTTTTAGAAAACAGTTTGAACTAAATCATTTCAAATCTTTAAAATGATCGCTGCCATATGGTTTAAAAAAGGATATTCTGTTATTCAAGCAACCTATAGCTGGATGAAATGACGACTGATCTCATCTTGTCGATCTTTCTCTAATATGCTAAGAAGATTCAAAGCTTGAAATTGTGTCTTCAAATTGTTTGCAGGATGATGATGGTAGGTAGTCCGCCTTGGCTTTTGTCTACTATTAAAGGGGGCAATAATCAAACCTACTTTTCCACTTCTCCTTTTTAATCTTGGAGACAAGCGGTGTGTGTTTTAGCTTCAATTTTTTCCTCTGTCTCTATCTATCCATGTGTCTGCAACTGAAACATCATGCTCTGAAACTCAAGACAACATGGTGTTTGTTGCACACACAACACAAGCATCATCATTCAAATAGGTATTATTAATGTAAGGGTTTAAAAAGTTGAGAGATGGAAGAAAGATTGCGTGCTTGAGAGATTGAGTTTTAAGCTCAATTGACTCTGCTGGATGAATGCTAATGAGGAACAAGTGAGTGGTCCGTCGGTCGGTTACTTCAGCATCTCCATCGTGGTCGTCGTCGTCCTGTGGGTTTTTGGAATTGGTATATTATGTATCTTTGTACACAGATGAAGATAGACGTGTTTTTTTTCCTTTTGATAAAAGCAAAATTTTATATGCATATATGTACATATATATACCTGAGTTGCTGTGATATGATATTATATTGTATACATATATACACATTCATATAAAATAGCTTTCAAGAATGATGACGTTGATAGTGATGGTAGTGGTGGCGTTTCAGTAAAAGACAGTGGCAATTTCGGTGTAGGCAACTGTGATAATAAACCAGCACTAGTTTGATTCTTTCGCCCCTCTGTGTGGCATATAAAAAATTCAATCATGCTCTTTCTCTACTTTCGTCTTTGCGGGTTGGGATTGTTCAATCGTCCACACAAGTACAGGATGGTTGCGAGCTGATAGGATTAGATATAATTTAGCTTTTTATTAGAGATGCTCGTAGTAGCAGGGCTCATCTTCATGTTGCATGCATCTCTGTTCCTGACAAAAGTGAATATGAATGGATTAATTTCATCTCATTGTAAGTATTCAGGTTTCAAATCCTTTCTGTAGTAGTCAAAACGAAAGCAAGGAATGATCAGCAACAGCAGCAGCAGCATTAGAGAATTTTCGACTGGCGATTTAATGTGGTGTTGTGCTTGACTCGATTGTTGTTTATTACGTCGTGGACATGTAATTATGAGATATGAAGATGCAATGAAATCCTTTTTATTCCAACTTAATTTCTATTTACGCATATATGAGTCCATTATGAAAACGTTCCGAAAGCGGTCGAGTCATAATGATGCGATGAAGATTTTAAAAGGTTATTTTCTCTTATTATTTACCGACTGCTTAGGAGAAGATGATCGGTTTGATGATGAAAATTATAATGATATTGCTGATGGGGGTAGTGGTAGCAATAAAAGCGTATTATGCAATTAAGTTTCTTAAAGGTTGCTCACTTGCATGTTGCATACACTTACAGTTTTCCTGTTGACTGCTGTGCAGCGGGCAGTCATTTCCCAAAATGACTGTCGATTTGCTCGTCTACTACTGTAATTAAATAGCACGCATTAAAAGAAATGCTCAAAGATTAATAATACAACTGTCTTTTTTGCTTTTTAATATTTACCTGCACATTAGCATTGTATTGTATTCTGCTTTGTGCAAGTTGTATAAATACGTATAGGATATAGACAGGTAGCGCGTTGTCTGTTTGTATATGTTCCATTTCGTTAATGGCCGTTACGTAAAATAAGTTTAAGCTACTGCGTACAGTTTGCACTAGTAAGAAACGGAAAATGTAAAAAATGGCTCCCTATAGGCCTTAAAATTGTCGAGAATCAACTTAGGTGTGAAGAAACAGTTTTTTGACATTTCTGATGTGTTTATTTAAGCATTTATGCATTAAAGGGCATTTGATAATGTGTACAGTACCGGCTTCATTTTTAGTACAAACATAGCACTATATAACTTAATGACATACTTTGTTTTTCGGAAGGTTCTTTCTGCGTGTGTAAGCAAAAAATGATTACGAAACACTTAATGCAATAAATAAAAGTATTAACTAACATTTGCATCTCACATCTTGACATTGTTTGACATATGGTAATTTTCGCCACAGCCGTGAAAAAATATATTATTTGATCTAATGGCCTGTTTATTTTGAATGTTTGCTTGATGCAGGTTGTCGGTGGGTGGAAGCACGCCAAGTTTGCCTGAATTGTCATTGCTGGCAGGACGACCCAGGAGTGGGGCTGAAGGTGGGGCCCCGGGAGGGATTCTGGGAGGAACTCCAACTCCCGGAGTGACTGGCTCAGCAGCTGAGCTCCATGCTGCTGCCGCTGCTGCTGCCTACAGTCGACTAACGTCTCCATACATGGACCCTCTCTACACTGGTCTCCATTCAAGTCCAACTGCCTCTTTAAGACTGAGCCCAATCGATTCCAGAGGTAAGTGCTCACGGAAAAAAACGAGAACACTACATAAATTTACCATTGTTTATTCACAGCCTTTTGTTCTGCCTAGTTTGTTTCTGATTTTTATTGTTTATCCTTACTCCTTTCTTTTTGGCGAATTAAAACGCAAGGTGTAATGTTAATAATAGCTTTACACACTCTTAAGAATCACGCACATTAATTACTACTCTTATCAAACAATCTTTGGGCTTAAAATGACTGCTTAATATACGCGTTCCTCTGCTGAAAGAGAAAAAAAATCCCCCTCTTTTCCACCCCTCTCCTTCCCGTACTTTTTAAGAGCTGATCATCAGCAATATTTTATATTCCAAAGAAACTTCAAAAGGAAACATGTGTGTATACGTGCGCACGTAATGCTGCATAAAATATCTATTATTCCTTTTTTCGGATAAAAACATAAAATATTGCATGTTCACGACTTTTCATGGCATAAAAACAGTATGTTCTAAAGGAGAACAATGCTCATTAGCCAGGCAGCTGTATAACTGTCAGTAAACAATGTTTCCTCTCGGTAAAAAAACCTTGTAAAAAGTAAAAAATATGCCTGCATGATTGTGTAGAGAAACTGCGTTTTATTACTCACTCTGGTAGCATTTTGTTTCGGACGTTCGTGTTACATTTATTACCTTTTGCTTGTTTGTTTGCCACTTTTTTGTTTTTGTGCCAGACAGGACAGGAAATAGATCGTTGACTGTAATAATGTTAGTCATGGCTATATGCTTTTCACACAGGAGTAAAATGTAGGCACATTCATTTAGAGGAAGGTTCTGCTACTGTTGTACGCATACACATGCACGACAAGCGATTCAGGTGATGGTCAAATTATATTGGTATGTTAAAGCATGCTTTTAAGGACTTAATTGACCGTATTATATTCATCCCCACAGGATAAATACCATCTTGTTTAGATAGATGCACTTTCTTCATTACTCGGCCGTTTTTATATCGCCGTCGCGTTGTTCATCAGTAGTGGTCATCATTTCAACAATGTGTAGGTATGTGCATAAAAAAGTAGTTTGCATGTCTGTGATTGTGTGAGAATAAATAATTATATGCAATAATAATAACAGCGTATTAAATGAAGGCAGATTTTTCACTCTGGTGGCACACACAACTCATTTGAAGTCAGTACGTTTTAAATATATAGCTGTCATTATCCTTGTTAGTACATAGCTTTTAAATGGTCAGTCAAAGTTGCAGCATGAAAGCTCAATGATCTTCATGCTCACTCACGCTATTTAAGCTCATTTTTACTTTAAAATTTATACGTTAGAGAATCCAGAAAAAATATCGCATCTGTTGTTAATACTTGAGTCTCTCTATTTTTGCATGCATATTTTACGTAACGAACGACTAAATTTTGTGAAGACAGGCTGAAGCAGATATATAAGCATATAATGGACATTATTTTTGCACGCAATAGGAAAATGTTTCAAACTAAACAATGTAGCTGTTTTTTGGATGAAAGTTGATTTTTATGTGAATGTGTATTTGGCAAGGAAATCATGATCACGGTGAATTCACACACATTTTTGATGTTTAGCTTTTTTCTGAAGGATTTTGTTGTAATTTTCATTGTGATGTGGGCATATGCATAATATTGAGCTTTTATATTTGCAAGCAATTCTTGGTCGTTTGAAAGTATATCATGCTTGTAATCTATCAGTCACAGACATTTTTATAGCATATATCTTGTTAAATGCGGTTGCAACATTTATAACATAACCCCTTTTTGTTAGCCGTATTACGAAAAAAATGATCTTTGGTACTTTTCTGCTCGGGTGCTTGCTCACAGACTGTTGCTCTTGAGTGATTCGATGACAGGAGTGTAATTCCTTTGGCCAGCTTTAACACAACTTGATGTTCGAATTGTGGTCTGGTAGACACCTTGGCATCATCGTCGCGTCGTCAGTGAAGGGAACGAATAAAAAAGTCCTATGAATGTACCTATAATATGCATATATGGTGTACTATATGCATATTGGCTTTCATCCGTTTTGAACGCAGTGTGTTTGGAGCAAAGTGAGAGATTGAAGAATGAAAGACGTGATAAACTCATCTCATGTCAACTCGTACATAATTTAGTTGACATTTGGGAAGCTACCACTATTTCGCCCATGTCAGAAGAGTGAAATATTACCGAGTGAAGATGAGCTGATAAAAAAATCTGCTATTTCTTCTGGATAATGCACTCACCATTTCAGACTGATTGTTATTATTATTGAAGTAGCAAAATATGTGTGGTGGGTTAGTTTAAAAGCTGAGCATGGAAATATAATATTATGCATAATATATCTAATCCAACTGCTTACTATTAAATGAAAGATTGCTTTCTTTTCTTTCTTCTAGTGTAGTTAAAAGCTATCGCGTTATTTGATCTTTTTATTTTGTTCAACACGCACAGTCGAGGAGAGAGCATACTATAGAAATGAATCTTTCTTTGCTATCTTCTGTAATTGCTACTACTATTGAGCTGACTGTGGGGAAAACAGATAGAGAGAATATATGATTTCAGCATACAATGTGCCTTTTCAAAACTGCTACTACTACGCACGACAAGTGAATAATAATGATGATGTTGATGGCAACTCCAGCTCAAGTTGACAGTTCATTTAAAAGCCTTTTTAGTCATTGCGTCAGTCAACTTTGGAGATTTATGATAAATGCCATATGTAGCGCATGTATATTCCTTTATGATAGATAACGATGATGATGATGAGCTCGTTTAGCAATGCTCCTGGTTTCTCAAGAAAAGCCTGCACGCAGTTAATATGTTGATGGGATGTTTATCATTTGCGATTGTAGGGAACTGCTGTAAAAGTAATCATTGATCTGGTTAACACTAATAAACTAAGTTTGAAGTGTGTATATATTAAAACCTTTCTCCCCAATCTTGTATATGCAAAGCAAAATGAAGTTAGCAAATAGTAATTGCAATAAAAGTATCACAATGTTAGCAACAGTCAGAAAGTCTGACTTGATTATCCACTTTGCCATCAGTTTGTTTGCTTGCACGTTACTACTGCTGCTGATAGTAATGCTTCATGATATCATAAGAAATGAAATAGCACACGCGAAGAACACCAGTTGCCCGCATTACCAGCATTGAACGGTGTATACATATTTCTGCTGGGAGAAGTGTCGGACTATATAGTTCTCTCTAGTACGTATTGAGAAACGAAAAATTATTTTCTTTGAATAAAAAAGTATATTTAAGCAGAGCGGGGAAGCAACAAGCAGAGAACAAAATGTTTATTTATTCTAAGACTTGATGGACTCGGGATGTTCATAGGATTTGAGAAAAGGGCTGCGTGTGTCTGTCGGTATAATCGGTGTCCCTTTCCTCCTTTCTTGTCTTTAAAAAAGAATCCGCCTGCCTGCCTCTGCTTCTTTTTAATTTCGGTAGTTGATAACTAAATGCATCACATGCCATCATACATTACTTTTTGTGTAAGCACAAGCAAACAGGAATGAAATTACGTAAAACTCAACTCAGCAGTGTTTTCCGTTTCTCGTGCCTGTTGACATATGAAAGGATTAAATTTAATTCGGCACCTCTACTCTTCTTCTCCTTGTTGAATGAAATGTATACGCATAATATACGAAAATAAATAAGTAAATAAAAATGAATGTGCCTCATAAATAAGAAGAATGAAATATGGCAACACAAATTATTCCTTGAGAGTCAAAGGGGTTTTTAAAAACCGTATAATATTTTAGAAAAGAGCCATTGTAAGTAGGCGAGAGTAAAAGCCTGTGTGAATATATATCCTTTTTAATGCATTCAAGTGCATGTAAATCTTATTTTGTGGAGAGGAGAATCCTTACTTGCATATATTAACATGTGTCAAACATTCTTGATCTCTGAGACCTGCCATGAGAGCTTAAAAAGTTAATCCTAAATGCGTGCATAAATTTTCATTTCCTCTGCACTCGCAGCTCCTCTTCTGCTTGCTCCTCTGATCATCATCATGAAGTGGATTTATCTTTGTCAGTTGTTTTAAAGCAACTCAAGTACTTTTTATCACATCCTCTCCCAAAATATATACTTGTGCCCATAGTCTTCTCCAGTTATTGGGAAGAAGTGAAAGGGATGTATTTCACCAACACGAGCACTGCTGTCTTCAAATAATAAGATGCATGAGGCGGTTTACTGGGGCTCATCAAAAGACCAAAAGACATTCTGTCGGCATGCAGCAGGCTACCGGCTGGCGTTGAAGGAATTTGGTAATTCCATTCCTTAGTCTTATAAAAATGTAAAGCACAAAGGTAAATATCACAACATTTACCGTTCTCCAAGGAAAACATTGTAATTTTGCTTCGTGCCGTGATATTCTCTGGAAAGCGACGTTTCCGCTTGTTTTTGAGGCTGTGGGTAGGTCAGGTGTCAAGAATACACTGTATATTTCAAGATGATGGCATTACAAAACGATATTGATGATAGGGTTGAACGCGAAACTTGCTGCCAATGCTGATACACTACTGCTATAGGTGAAACAAACTCTGCTTTAATTTGACAAATTAATATTAATAGAAAGAACTCAGTAGAGTCGAAGGCAAAACAAAAGATGTTTTATGAATGTGTAGACTATAAACCTACATTACCAAATTTTCTCTTACTCTGGGTGACAAGCACATGACAAGAATTGTGAGATTTGTCTGACAACAGAGTGACAGTAATGTCATTCAGACTTCGTCTCTTTCCATTTTCATAAAGAATAGGTTTACAAAGTCATAATACACTATGATTACATCAATGTAGGAAGATAAAGCAAATTTTAAAGCCCCATTTTTTCTTGCTTTCTCTCAAACGAATAAACAGTAAAATCATACGAAAGAGCTTAAACATGTCAGTTGGAAACTCAACTTTCCTTCAGCGAGCACAGAAATATTTTTGTCATATTATCATAGTTTTTATCTTTTTTAAGATTCATATAAAATGTACAAAGTATAACACAGAAGGCGTTTTGTAAGACGAGCATTTCAGTTGTACATACCCAAGTACATACTCAAACATGTAGTAGACATGTAGTTACTGCTCACAAGTGAGAAGTATTCAAGTGTAACCCTTTGAAGAAAAACACAAATACATAAACACAAAAATTCTTGTTTGTAATTGTAAATTGTGATATAGCAGATGTTGTTGGAAGGAACATTCCACACCTTGGAGAGTAGAGCGTAATTTGTGTGACATCAAAACGACAAACAAGTTTAGCTTTATTCCGTCATCATCGTCGTGAGTATATTCTCTGTATTCCAGCTTCATAGCTCTTTGTAAAATAAAACTTTACATTCCATTCTGTCCCGTTACTACACAAATACTCGCAAAGGAAACATACATAACATACCTAGAGACATATTGTGAGTTGCAACTTTGTTTAAAGCTATTAGCATCATAAGTTGTTTAGTTTTCTTTTTTTTTGCGTTTCGTTCTTAAATTTGTTTAAGACAGTCAAATGAGCAAGTTGTACATTTCTCGTCCTGAAAGAAAAATGGTTCGCTGGAACTTTCTTTTGAAGGTGCCCTTTGCTTACTTTGTTGATGAATATTGGTAATACGTTGTGACTTCAGTTCTTATTGAAGATAATGACAGTGATGGTGATAATTCTTCATTCCTGAAAATTTTGTATTTATGTTCATGCAAGTCCATGACTCATGACAGAAGAGAAAAATGTGCACACTTAAAATTATACCATGAAAGAATAAATGGGGAACATGGAGCATTGGATGAAACGAATGGCTGTAGTTATGTTATTATGATTATTCATGGAACAAAAAATGCTCTCCTGATTTTAGTATGTGTTCTACAACTTGGAAATGTACTTTGATTGAGTACGTTTTCCAAGAAACATCAACTTCTTTAGAGAAAAGAAAAAAGAAACCTATTCATGTTTTGGAACGGAATAATGTTGCCAGTTATTAAATTAGTGTTATCTGTTTATGATGTCACTTTCTATGCATTTTCTTAATACGCACAACTACATAATAAGTGCTCCCTAATCGTCACAATCGTGGTTTCAGTATTAATGGGGGTGCGGGTGGAATGATGCATGATCCTTCGTCACAGGAAGGATGTGCCATGCTTATGTGGTTTCACTTTTACACATAATCATAAAGACTTGGGATCTGTACTAGACGAAAGGGTGCTGC
Source organism: Sinella curviseta (assembly GCA_004115045.4). Lineage (NCBI taxonomy): Eukaryota > Metazoa > Arthropoda > Collembola > Entomobryomorpha > Entomobryidae > Sinella > Sinella curviseta. The sequence goes on along the minus strand of CM023203.3, from coordinate 35,482,426 downwards.
TACTAGCTGGAACGGCATAAAATACAAATCTATGAGCGCTTTAACTTAAAGCGTAAAAATGTGGGTTAACTGGTTCATACTATAATGTCCCGTTTGAACATTTAAAAAATTAATCGGTTTACTCAGAGCAATATGCTTTATAAATAGTGAATGAAACCGCTACCTAAAAAGATGACAAAGTGCTTCACCTAACGCATGCCTTAACTTTTATCAATCAGAAACAGCTTACACATGATGACTACAGCAACAATGCCACATTACCCCTATCGGATAAGGCATATCATATTGCATAAAATACGATATGCTGTATTAAGTAGACTAACAAAAACCGTAACGATATTAGCGAATACAAAACTGCATTTACAAAGAACAAGTATAAATGCCTGAGTGACGATTGAATGAAAAGCGAATATCCTCTTTTAGGACGATTGCGGCACGCTCATGTTCATTTTCTCGGTGGTGGTTGAAACTGAAAAAGATTGAGATGACGATATGGTGTACATACAAAGCTAAGGGTTGCATTCGCCTTCTAGTTTATATGTTATGGAGTCTCAAATTTCAGCCGGGTTCCTCCTTCCTCATTATTGCGTAGCGCTCATTGTTGTTGTTTGCATTGCAGCATGCTCAGCGTCGGAAACGTTGTCTCTTCGCCTTATATGCGATGTGTGATATATTATTTTACTTTTTTTTGTGTTGGGTGTTCTCTCTGAAATGATGATGACATCCGTAAGGCCATCTGATTTGTGGCTTTTGTCTGTTAAATTAAGCGGGTGTGTGCGTCTCTCTGCGCAATGCCAGGCGAAGACATGAGGCACGCAGATGGGCTGGACTCTTGTTGTAGCTTGTGACAGGAAGATGTACAAACGAATGAATGAATCAATTGGGAAATAAAAAGCACCCGCTCGCTTTATCTCCTCATTGTTTTGTATGGAGATGGAGAAAACAGAAAATTGTCTTGTAGATTCGTCATTAGATTATGTACTTTTATTGCGGTTAATCCGTTGACATTGTTGGAAAACCAGCAGAGGTATCAAATTTCATATTTTGAAAAATTTGAATGGAAAATGCAGAAACTTTATAAAATGCAATCTGAACAGCGATGATGAGATGTTGGTCTTGCGTAATAGATAAGACATTACTCACACAAGCACACGTTTGTACCAGCAGCAGCATAATCGTCAGTAGTATCGATTTTAATTTTTAAAAATGTAGCAGAGATTACACTTGCAGCACGAAAAATCTAATTTTGGTCTGACGCCAGGAGGAGTTGAGCTGACGAAAGAACGGGCGAAAGGGCTTCTAATGAGTTAAGTAATGAACCGTGCGCTAGAGAAATTTTTCACTGACTTTGTCGCAAAGTATTTCACATTTTTGCGTTTGTGTAAACTTTTGTGAGAAGATTAAAAAGATTGAAGATGTAGCATGAATGCATGTGTGTGCACCACACCACCAGCACAACACATCACGCCATGATGCCACCACAATTAAATTGGGGAAGGGAAGGTTTTAAGCCACATTAGTTAGTAAATTATACCGCAACGACTTCATTCCAATTCTGTGGTGGGATTCTCTGACGTGTTACCGTTGCTCACACAAAACGTACCCTGCAGTTGATTTAGAGACGTATTCCATTAAATTCTCAACTAGTACTCAGTCAAAAAACGAGCATCCTATTTTCGCCTCTTGGTTAAAGTCAATCTGCAAATAATTTGAAATTCTTTTTGTGTGACGATGCGATCCGGTGCATATAAATGCACAAATGAAATGTTAAAAAGGAGACCGAATAGCATTGTACATTGGATTTTTAAGCATGTCTGAATGAAGACGTTGAATATTATAATATGGAATGTTTAGAGAAATGTACAGTTTAAAATTGAAAACAGCTTATATATGTATATGTTGATCATGTTGATCTGACAAAGTAAAGCCCTCTCACTGTGAACTAGACTTGGCGGTGGTGGAATGTGGAATCCAGTGAATTCGGATTGGAGGTCTCGTCTGGGGTCGGGATTTTTTCGGCAAGATAATGAGCACCTCCGTGGGATCTCTGTGTGCAACTCAAATCTTGAATTATGAGCTCTCATTTGTTACGTAAAGAGTCGCTCTGACAGGAACGCTTAAAAGGGAGAGAATCATCATCATCGCAAGTGATAAAGATGCGATAAAATACTTTTCAGCTTTCCGTTGACTGAAATGCTTTTCACTTCTCTGGCGAATGAAAGCCAAGACGGAAAGCCAAGACACTTCTTTACTACGCATAAGCATATCAGCACTTGGTGCTGCGATGAAATGTACCATTCTGTTCTTCATGCGACTCATTGTTTATCTGGCAGCATGTCAAAATGGGGCAAACTGAAATTTTCTCTTCTTTGACTTCTAAAAAGTATTTAGGAAACGGAAATTATTTCCGTTAGCTTGTGTTGCGATCATGACTAACCAGTAGTATCTTTTTAATGCTTTCAATCTTGCTAATCTGAAATCCCTGCTAATTGAACAGGCAACAGATGCCTCGTAGTATTTACATTTGTGATGTTACCTATATATATGCATGAATGTATTTATGTCAAGGTGTTTTTATCGCTTGCTATATATTATTACTATCCAAAGTTAACGGAACAAAGTTATGATTTTTATGAGTTTGCGTATAAAATTCTTTTGTAAATAAAAATGGCTTGTTTGCTTTGTCTACAGGGTCAGCTGGTTTGGGCATGCCCCCGGATTATATGAGTGTGGCAGCATCGGGTTTTTGTCCAAGAACTCTCAGTGATTTACACCCCACGTCAACACTTAGTTCAGCCGAACTGGCTTTTGCCTTTGACAGTAAGTTGGTCTTGTATAATTTTTCACGTTTTATCTCTGTTGAGATACATATACACAAGTTCTGTGTGGCATACTCCTTTGTTGCACTAAATCTGTTTTACTATTATATTAAGTTTAAAATTGCATTGGTCTATTTACATTGTCTTGTTCTGGTCGCACATTTCTCATGAAACAATTTTGCCATTTGAATAGTAAGTATCCTAGACATAGGATGATAATATAACAATTCTTTCAAAGATGATATTAAAAATAAAGTCAACAAATCGACAAATACGATCAAAAAATTGTAACCCCAAGGGCTCGACATTCATAGTCATTTCGTTCTCACTTCATTCATCCTACATGCTAATAGCATAATTTATAAGTTTGTATACCGGATTGGTTTGATAGGAAATTGAGAAATGGGTACCATTTGTTCTCCCATAGGTTATAGTTTGTATTGCACTAATCTGTTCTACTTGGGATTAAGTCTTGTCCAGCATTTTAACTTGCATCGCATTTTATCACATCGTAATACTAAAAAAGTTCAACGAAGGGTGACTGTTCATTCTCACCTCCTGTTTGCAGGATACTCAAACAGTGAATATGAGCCATAATTGGTGATATATTTCTTTCAGAGTGAAACTCAATTGAGGTGTTAATGTAGAGATAATGATATGGCGATGAGAGAAAGAGGAGCGATGCTAAATTATGACTACACCCAAGTGTCGATGATTTCAATCTTTATGAGGAAAGGGGTGATATGAAATTACTGCACTTAATATACATTACAAGGAAAATAAACAAAATTCTCTTTGATGCTTTCAAATCCCCTAGCGCAAATGAGTGATGTACAATTTGGATATAAATATTATGTTCCGTCTCACACTTTTTTGCTTGTACTCACTCTTGTAGATTGACTTGCTCAACAAAGCAGATGCACAGCAAATAGACGCGTCGTCGTAGCCATTACAGTTAAAAGTACATGCGTGCCGATATGCCTTGAAAAATACGTCATGTATTTTACTGCACAAGATCCTATCAACCAAAATGAACAAGTAGAAAATACCATTTTTTTAAACCGTTTCTCATCGACTTGGATCTAATAAATTATCCTCAAATCAAGCTGTTTCTATTTGCATTTTTTGGCAATAAAAGAAGAGACAAATTGTATCCATCTGTTGTTATTATTGCTGTGTAGAGGTGCAGGCAGTGATGTAAGGTGCGTTGCATAGATGTGATCTTTTTTCCAACAGAACACGGTTCAATTTTGGCCATATTTGTAGGATAAAAGAATGAGTACACATTTTCTATACATCTCAGTCAAATCACCGTTTTCTTCGTAGGTATGTGGATAAGGAACTGGTCAGGCGTAATAATATACATACCTAGTATTGTACTGATTGTGATCACAATAAATTCTATGAAAAGATGAGAGGTTGGCTGCGGCTGTTCGCTGTTGTCCATTTCATAGAGCCAAATCGTACGAAATAAAAGGAACATTAAAATGTAATTACCGTTTAAAGAAGTATGATATTCAAAGGATATTTATCTTTCGTCAGCCGGTAGACACCAATCTCATATATCTCCCACCTCCGCATTTGTAGCACACACGGCGACTTGCAAGCTGGTAGTGGGCAATGGCCAGGAAAAGTGACATTAAATCGTTAATTGAGAGTTGTATTTTTGTTGTGATAACATTTGCTAGTCTGCAATGTTTTTATATTTGCATAGCGTTGCAAAAAAAGAGATTTAAAAGGAGAAGGAATAAAGGTATGTAATGAAAACGATGTGAAATGTCAGTATTATATATGGTTTAGCTTATTACTTGCATTATTTCTTCATTGTAGGTAAGTAAGGAACCTGTTGGGTAGAATTTGAAAGAATCATGAATCATCACCATTATCTAGTTTTTGTGGCAATAATAACATTACTTGCAGAAAAAAGAAGAAATATTGTGTTTAGAATCGCTGGTTGGCTTAAATGATTGATTGAGAACTGCAAGAAAATAAATAACCAAGTAAATGGACACTTATACATACATTGATTGCTTAGCCCTTCCTTTCAACAGAAAGTTCTGTACTCAGCACAGTATAAGAACTCATTCTCGTTCTCATTAACCGTCTTGTTATCGTTTTTAATAAAGGAATTTCTAAACGTGCAAAATGTTAGTTAACTTTACAATAAATCCATCAGCATCAACACTTACCTTTTCCTTATGTAAATTTTTCAGGTGCCAGATTCACCAGTCCCCGTGCCAGTGTGAATCGACAACAGGGCAGAAAACGGGCACTGTCCTGCTCCCCCTACTCCGATTCATTTGACTTGAACTCAATGATTAGATTCTCACCCAATTCCCTTGTCTCACTGGTCAATGGATCTAGAGGTTCCAGTGCGCCCAGCGCCAGTGGTTCGTATGGACATCTTTCTGCAGGTAACCATCATAAAACTCTAAAATGACAATGTTGTTTCCGAACTTGCTTGTAATAAAATGTAAATATTTCTTTCTTTTTGCACTATACTTCTTGTTGTTGTTGTTGTACTACTATGTTAATTTACACGGTGACGATGCGGTGGCATCAAATGCTTCTGGTTTGAAAATTGTAAATGCTTTTTTTCCTTCCTGCTTCTTAGGGCCAAATACACAATGCATTTTGATCCGGGATTTGGGTCGATCCGGAAACACGGATTTACATTTTCTGGACTAACTACGTTTCTGCGGTCAAATTTGAAAACGGAAATCTAGGATTAACGCCAAACTGCATCGGGCAGTGGTTTTGGATTTTTGTTAAAGTCACCAGAAGTGCTTGATCCGTGTTGCCGGATCGACCCAAATCCGGGGTCAAACTGCATTGTGTATATAGCCCTTACTACACAGAAGAAATCCATGTACTTTGTACATGAGTTGTTCTGATTGTCGGCATCAATGCCTTTTTTTATTGTATAGTTTATCAGTAGATGATCTGATACCACGATAATTATTTTTCAAAAGAAATCCTCCAGGCAGTTGCGTATAAATAGAACGTAGTCGTAGTGTAGTGTGGAATTGCACCACAATAGGATTCATGATACATGGCCTGAAGTGAAAGAACATTTTCTCTTGTTATTCATGAAGATGATCATGGTTAGTCACAGTATCGGTGACTGTACTGTTCTGCCTGTCATTATGTTCATGATTTTTTTTGCTTTTATTATCTACATACATACCTACTTGATACGTAGTGTTTCGAGTTAGATATGAAATAGCAAAAGGAAATAGGATCAGTAAGTAGCGGTCGTGGTCACTGATAAATAATTCCTCGATCTGCCTCATTTGTTTGGACTTTTTCATCTTCCTTTCCGCTTTTGTGTCTTGAAAAATTACGAGATCGTTTCCACGCTAATCAGACATGCATATTTCATTCGCTCGATTGACTTGGTCGAGTTGAAATGCAGAGGAGAGAAATCGCCCGATTGTTGGAGAGCCACGACTTGATTATTATGCATCATCATCTTTTTTTCGTTAAATTTACTTGTACAAAGTTACTCTCATATTGATCACATTGTTTGTCTCGTCTTCTGATGCAATGCTTTTGTAGCCGTCGTCAATATGAGTTTTTTAGCTTCTGCATCATCATCGAGGCGGCTTTTTATTGTTGGATGCGGTTTGAGAATTAAGGAAGAACTTCCTTTCTTTTTGTAGTTTTTCTTGATACCAAATTAAACACGTTTTGCTTCAAGACAAAATATGCTTCCCCAATAATCCAACCCCTTGTTCAAAAGGATATTCACCGAGTATGAGCAGTTTGAAATTGGAGAGAAAAACGACACCAGAAATCAATACTTTTTGCCGGTAGCAGAGGGGCTAGTATGTAAAGTGGGATGAAATTGGACATCTCATTATGATGTATTCAGCTCTAGGGCAGCAATTGAGCTCAATTTAGTTTTTTTGAGTTTGAATGATGCTAAATATTCAAACGTGGCAAACATTACGGCCGAGGTTTGCCAAATGTATACACGAATTCCATATTATGTTCATAGTAATTATGATGACTAGGGGAAAAGGATTCATTTTAAGTAAATAAATGACTTTTTACAACAGTATTCATAGTGGTCAGTGAACGTATTCTCGACTCAAGTTTGAAAGGTTCAATAAATAATCTCTTGACATTTGATAAATGGACTTGATGACTGATAATTACCCAAGTACTTGGGCAAATGAAAATATTACAGCAAAAGAAATTTCACGGGAAAATTGTCATCGCATCAGGCGATCTCTCTACGGGGGTGTTGGTTTTCTCGTTTGTAGGAAGAGAAGCTCAAACATTTTACTCTTCTTAAGAGTAATATTAATTACGTGGCAGTAATTTTCCAAGTTGGGGGTATAATGCAACCTGTTTTATGTGAACGCGTAATATTATTACACATATTAATTGTCATTTTAGACCACATATTTTACATAGATTTACCCAACGTACAGTTCAATGAAACTTGGATGTGGGTACGGATATAAACTATACTTTACTTTACGCTGCTTTGCCAAATCTAATTTTACGTGTTCATTAATGAGCAATGAGAGAAACAAAGTCGTAAATGACTATCTTCATCTTATTAGTGTTTAAATATATCTAGTGGTACATCTTACATACAAACAATAAAAGCTGGTGAGACGTAGTTGTTGAAAAACTAATTGAATATTTAAGTATGTGATCCAACATCCACCTTTATATAAATACGTACATATCATGCATCTTTGTCCTTCGTTTCTTTCTGGAGTCCGCATAATAGTCAGAATGAAATAAAAAGGAAGTAAACGAAATTTTACGATTTTTTCTATGTACGTAATTAATCTGTAGAGCAGAGCATGCTTGGGCATACGTTTTTATGTTCTGACCACTACTGCACTGTTTCTCATGGGTGCCCATTATCTCAAATCTACTTTGCAAGAATAATGTTATCACTGTCAACAGTCCATTAAATTTCATAATGATTACATGAGTAAAAATCAAGCTTTTTTGTATTGTCTTCTGTTGCCCCTGTTCTCTTCTGTGCTTCCACGCAAACACTTTAGGTTGAGGGAACAAGCAGAACTAGATTGCTTTTTATGAAGATTTGTTATGAAAAGTGATTTTATTTGATGTAGTGATAATGGTTAAAATGCCAAAAATACCTTCATTGGTGAAAGCTAAAGTTTATTTTTTGCGAGATCAGAAATGGTAGCATTGTATACAATACATGAATGTTTTTAGTGCACAAATAAAACAGTTTGCTGCATTTCGTTCAAATTACTATGCAGAAATGTTTGTACCTTTGACAAGACAGGAAAAGAAAGCACTGCTTTTGAACAAATTGTTACGACTCCTATGTGTAAAGTCATAAATAGGGAAGCCATTAAATTTTTCTGAGAATGAAGACAACAGGAACGATGCGCTGCATTGAATACGCTTTAAGGAAACAAAAAATACGACAAGTGCGTATTTACGTTGAAATAGGAAGAATCTAAGTACAAATTAATGACGGATAAGAGTTTCAGCTTTACCGATATATGCAGTGGAATTCATGGAATAAAAAACTCATGACTTTGTACGAAAAAATCTCAAAATGTCGAATTCTCAAGACAAAATGAGTCACTGCATTGTTGTTTCCTGACTGTTAGTAAAGACTTTTTATGAAAAATTTGAAGAATGAAGCATTACTTCAAAATAGGTATTTATAGTGTACTCTCTCCAAGATGTCCATGGCTCTTCAACTTTTGTTGTCTTCCTTCTTGTCAAGCTAGAAAAAACTACTGTATGTAATACCGATACATGTTATTATAGGTGCACCATAATTTTCAGACCAAGAAGGCGACGACTCTGTATTTACAGACTTTACACTTTCTTGCTACATAATGTTATCATTATCGCTCAAAAATTATGGTATAGATGTGTTAGCGACTGTTATATTTGGTTGAGCTTCTGGAAAGAAAAAGTGTGAAGGAATTAATTGAATCTGCCAACTCATTCCAAGTCAAACAGAAGAAGCCGACACGTCGACATGGTTCTTGAGGTTTTCATTGCATGTCCGACACAACAATGCTTGATAGCGTTTTTGCTCCTTGTTGTTGTTGTTATTGTTGCTGGTCTCAGGTTGGTTGGTGTCATACGTTGCGCTGCTCATTCTTGTACAAAAACTCACACTAGTACATCTTGCATACCAGCTCCTGCTATCAGCTCACAGCAATCAAATTAAGTCTGTAAATTTTAATATGTGAAAAGAATAAAAGGAAGAAAAGATACAGAAGGATGAATTATATTAGTTTAGCGTATGTATATACTTTTTTCTTTTGGAGCACCAGTTGATGATAGTGATAATAATTCGTGCCTTTATCAAGGTAAATGATTTGGAAAAAAGCGAATAGGATGAAGATAAGTGATGATGAGGAAGATTGTAGTGTCCATACGATCAAGAGGAAGGAATCCTGTAATGAACTGTGCTATGTGATAATTTTAAGCAATTCTCTGAGCTTTTCATTTCAACTCTGGCTTTTTTTATACCGCGCACCTCCTTATATTTACATGCACCAGTGCACTTTTCATTCTTGTTCTGCAAGCTTTTTTTATTCATTTCGTTGGAATTATCACCGTATTCCAACAATGCAATGTCTGAATCATTGTAGAGTGAAAAGTGAGTGAATACACCATGAAGCTCTCAAAACCGTTTTTGCTATTTTAAGAAAGTTTACTACAAGATTATGTCTAATTTGTGGAAAAAATGTCTTTTGCAATGCGTGCATGGATGCATATAAGCTTTTTTCTTTAGTTTCTTTATGCCTGCAGGCTTTGATACGAAAAATGAAACAATTATTTGCAACATCTTTTTTACGGGGAAACCTTGTATTCACGAATTTCACAAAAATTCTTTGCATTAGCACTATGCACAAAGTTAATTGTTATTTTTTGATTTTTTGCCTTTGCGTACTTGTTTTCAAACAAAAGGCCATTTTATGGATCATTCAGGTGCCATAAGTCCTGCGTTTGGTATGTCTGCCGGATTGCCTCAAGGATTCGCAACAGCCGGAATGCCCCCTCTTCAACAATTACAAGCGCATTTGTTGAGGAGTGGGCCTTTGGCTGGTTCATTGCCTGGCTCTCCGTTTTTACACCATACGGGACTGTTTCACGGCTCACCCTTTTCCACACACCAGAGTTTGTACATGCCAAATATCCATCATTCGCTAAACATCAAACAGGAGGGTGAAATGACTCCAAAAGCATCCCCTGGTGTCGGCGCTGTTAGCAGTACAATGGATGTGGATGAAGTTGGAATTGGGGTTACGCGGAAGCAAAAGGTTAGGAAAGAGCCGGCGACAACCACCTCTGGTACAAATGGAGATGAAAAATGTGATATTGACAACTTGAAGGATGAGCCGGCGGACTTTGTGGAAACTAATTGTCACTGGAAGGACTGTGGGCTGGAGTTTTGTACACAGGAAGAACTCGTAAAGGTATGTTCGTCAGTCCCGAAATTTGCTTTGCATAATCAATAATCAATGATGCCATCGGCCATGTTTAAACATTTTATTGTATCCTTTTCCACAGCATATTACTACCGATCATATCCAAGCCAATAAGAAGTCGTTTATTTGTCGTTGGAAAGAATGTTCACGGGAAGAAAGGCCCTTCAAAGCTCAATACATGTTGGTTGTCCATATGAGAAGACACACTGGCGAAAAACCTCACAAATGCACGGTAAGTAAATCATATAAGATTAATAGGTCTTTCACATTCTTTGCATAAATGCATGTCTTCATAAACAACAAGAAAAATCAAAAGAGTAAATCTTAGTTTCGTTTGTAATGAAACGATATTTTTTATCATTACATAAGCCCATGTTGTTGTATGTGGCATAATCGTATTACGGGAGAAAAGAAATCTGGAATAAGATACAAGTGTACACGTACATATACGGATAATATCGTTAACGTAAAATGGAAAATTGTTTCCGATAGATGAAACTGATCCCGAGTTACTGTTGTGGTTGCAACTGCCATTTGCGTTTCTAAACAGACATTACTCTCAAATAACATGGTCTCAGCAACGAACTAAACAAAAAAGACTCTTAAGATTCAAGTGCATATTTCGACTTGAAATAACGAGCAGAGCGGTCTGCGTTTTACGTTTTTTGTGCGTAGAACCAACCATACAACCATAAGTAGAAGGTTGTTTTCCATTACGATTATTATGTTTTCCCCTTAATTTACTGCTGCTATTAATTTGGCGTATAGTTTTCCTTAATGAGTTGTTATTATTGCTTTGGTCTGTAAACCGATGAAACGAACTGCGACTCATTGCATTTGGTGACATTGATGTTAAGTAATCGTGTTAGGAATGTAGGAAAAAGTTGAATGTCTTCGTAAAATGCTTCCAGAAAGAGAATCATTCTATTCTGCCGGTTTCTGCGTAATATCTTTGTGCGCACTTGTAATAATTCAGTTTTGTCACAAATGACTGGAATGAAACATAGCGTACCTCGACATGCCATAATTCTGATTTTCATAATTTTATCTTCGTCAGTCAGACCAAGACTGTAATATGACGACGAAAATGCATGACGAACAAAGCATTCTGGAGCAGAATCCGTATGGCCATTATTCTTTAAAATTGTCAAGCTTAGCTATTAAAATGACGATAATGAACTTAAGTGTAGCAAAAGACTTGAAGTGTAATCCGTCTTAATCATCTCACGGTAATCAAAATGTTGATGATAATCTACTTCGTCTCCTTGTTTTTATCGTGCGTCGTTATCTGATGATATCACTTGTTAAGATTTCGGTAGCAAAAAAACTTGCATGATGTACTTCATAAATATGAAGCATCATATTATATTTGCCGACAATTGGAGTTATTAATCTTTCTAGTGGAGACGGCTTTCATGCATTATCATCGCACTTTTAAGATTATTATAAAGACATGATTTACTGGAATGTGGAGTATACACATTGTGCGTTAGTGGTTTTTGTTTGTGGTATGTCACCACTTCTTCATGAAGACGATTGATAACTAGTTTTCGTGTTAAATAATGCAAACCTCCATTTTGTTTGTATTTTATAGTTTGAGGGATGCTTCAAGGCATACTCAAGACTTGAGAATCTCAAAACCCATCTCAGATCACACACGGGAGAGAAGCCGTACATGTGCGAATTTCCTGGATGCACGAAGGCATTTAGCAATGCTTCTGACAGAGCGAAACATCAAAATCGGACGCATTCAAATGAGGTAAGCAAGAAAGCGTTGTATCAATTAACTCGAGATCGTGATTATATTCTGTGTTTATCGACCTCTTGTTTAATAAATAAATAATATAAATTGTTGGAGTGCATAAATGTATTTCTTTCGTGACTCTACGAGTTGATTATAATCACGATCGTCCTGTCAAAATCAATGAATAATACAAAGTGATTTTTTGAAAACGAATTATAGCATGAAACGATCTTTTATTTATCTATTTAATTATAGAAACCGTACGTTTGCAAAGCTCCTAATTGTAATAAACGGTACACGGATCCTAGCTCATTGCGCAAACATGTAAAAACAATTCATGGGCCAGACTTTTATGCGAATAAAAAACATAAAGGGAATGATCATCCTAGCCCAAGTGATAGAATGGGTCGTGACAGTCACCATCCCTCGAGTCCTGGAAATGAAGGATCTCCAAGAAGTGAAGGAATGGGCACAAAAACAGCGAGTGTGTCAAGTCCCAGCATGAAATCTGAAGTAAGTTATTGTCAAGTGGTCTTCTACCTTATCGTTACATCGGTTAGGTGGTAAAAATTGAATTGGGGGTAACATGATACTGTTTCTATCTTTAAAGGATCCAAGCTCCCCACCTCAACATAGCAGTCCAGGAGGAGCGTCAACCGGAACTGACATGAATGGGGAATGTCCGATGGACGATCCAATTAGTGATAACAATGTCAGCACCACTAATGACTTATCAGACGGCTACACTGATCCCTCGCCAATGATGGCGCCTGTCTGGGACCTGAAAGAGGAAGAAGAGGAAGTTGAAGGAGTAGCAGAATTGCCAGAGTTGATGATGGGTATTCCTGTTGGTGGAAATGGCGACGAAGGAGGCATGTGCATTGGTATTAACGATAATCCAAGAAGTAGGTTCAGAAGTCGACTGGGCGCTAAAGGAATTTCGGAACCAATGCCACCACTATCGCAGAATTATGGTATGCGTGTTTTGCAAATTGTAGCTTTTCCTAATATACGATGTAGCTTCTCCAAAGAGCTGTTATATAATTTACATGTGTTGCATCTTGTGTAGGTCCCAGACGTGGGTTTGGTATTGATAATCTCAACAAGCGAATAACTGATCTCAAAATGGGTGGGCCTACGAGCGTTTCACCAGGATCGATGGCAAATGGAATGTCAAACGGCTCTGATCTCAATCCCCGACTTCCCCACAATAACTTGGTAAGTAAATTTCATTGGATCTACATCTACGTGCGTTTTTTTCTTCTTCAAACTAACAGAGTAATGATTTATAATGTAGACTGTGCTGAAACCACCTCAATCAGTTAGTGGGACCAACAGACGTGACAGTGGAAACTCTACAATCAGCTCCTTTTATGGAAGCAGCCTTCGCTCCGACGGTGGTCAAAATAGCCGACGATCCAGTGCAATGTCTCAAGTTTCGGCAGCTGTGCAGGGAATTTCTCCATCTACTGTAAATGGCCGCGCTGTAACAAACGCGTCTCCATACGACCCAATATCCCCAGGGAGCTCCCGCAGGTCAAGTGGGGTCGATCAACCAAACGCCAATGGCTCCGATAATCAACCCAACTCCTTGGCGTCATCCAGCAACACTCTGACGTCGTCTATCCAAGCTCATTTTCAGCGGATTCACAGAAGAGCCTTAGGGCTAAGTGGTGATTACGAGATTGATCATCCCACAGACGCTTCAACTAGCACAATTGCACCACAGTCAAACGGAATGAGAAATGATAACTCTTCAGCGTTCGCTGCCTTTGTTGCTTCAGGTAGACCGATTGGAAACTCGCAAGAGATCAGACGCATGTCAGATCCTTGTAGCAGTGGAAATCGGCAACATGGAGCTTTTAGTGGAATGGGAAATCATGTGAACCATCATGCTTTCATGCAACGTCATCATCAGGGTCATAATTTCAGCCAAAATAATCCCAGCAATAACGGTGGAGCTGCGAATGGCCCACTTCATGGCCAACAGCAAGCCAATGCCAGTAATAACACTAACGGTTCTTTCGGTGATGAATTTCTCATCCCCGATGATATGGCCACCTATCTGTCTGAAGTCCAAAGTGGAGGAAACAACGGAGTTACCAATAACAGCATGAGCTCAATGAGACAAGGTTGTGATCCAGTAAGACCAAGCACCTGCCCTCCCGCATCACTAAATCAACTTCCTCCACCTCCTCCGTACAATCAAGCTGTCGCCGGTCATCATACAAATGTGATGGGGCAAAGTAATAATGGAAGACAACACCACACTACTGCACAGCAAAATAATGCTGCGTACGGTGGAAATGTTCCAAGTGGTTACGGAGCCATGAGCGTTGGAAGCCCTGCAACATATGCCAACAGTGCCAATGGGTCTGCTGCCGTTCCAAGTCCATATACTCAAGTTAACAGCCCAGCGTACTCACATTCGTCGGTGATGTCTCCTAAGAATCCTTCAGTTCCTATGCATTCCCCCATGTCCATTTCGTGCATGAGCCCTGCTTCTGCTATTCCTCCAAGTCCTACCTCTCATCCAGCAAATAGTAGGAATAATGTTGCCACCGCCGCGGTGCAACAATCTTCAAGAATGGAGGGTAATGGCGTGATGGGCCCAGTTAATTCCAATACGAATGGAACATTTTGCCCACCTCCTCAAGCTCAACCGCAGCAGCAATGCCACCCTCAAGTTCCTACACAACAACCTCAAAATTATCCTTACCATGCTAATCAACAGTATCAAGGCTATCAAAATAACGGCCATAACAATGGGTATGGATCGAATAACTATGGGACATCCACGTATCACCAAAATAGCAACGGGAGTGTGCAAAACCAGTACAATCAACAGCCCCAGCAAACAACTGGGTTCTACAATGCAAATAGCAGTCACTATTCATCGCATTACAACGGCAGTAATTACAACTCAACTGCAACAGCCGCTCAAAATTACGGTTATAATGCTAACAGTTCGAATCATCAACATTACAATTGTCAGTGCCCTCCTCAACAGCAAGGGTCAAGTAGAGGTTCTCAGCAACATCATCACCATCATCAAATGTACTGGCAAGCAAATCAGACGCACAATCAACAACAGCAACAGTCCCAAAGTTCAAATGCTGCTGCTTATACCCAAGGTCACAGTGCCCAATCTAACACCAGTGCGTCCAACAATGGTACGTGGAATGCTGGAACGCAACAAAACATGATGAGTGCGAATGGACACTACTCCAATAACTGGAACTCTCAGAACTACCATCCCAGCAGCGTCCCGAACCCAGGCAATTTTAACAAGTGCTCCCAAAACCAAGTTGGCCAGGATGTAAAACCTTTTAGAAGGAACCACCTTGGAAATATTAGCCATGAAATCCAATGTCAATCAGTAACCAGTCAGAGTCAATCAAGTCAGAGAATTCCTCCGGTTGCGCCATGCAACACTGTTCCCAGAGGAAATGCGAGTGCAGCCCACAACTCCAACACAAGCAACAACAATACTCGCCTTGCGCCCTCTAACAACCCACCAGTAGGGATGAGACCTGACACGTATCAGAGAACCTTAGAATATGTTCAACAGTGCCAGCTTTGGTCGTCCACTGAGCACAAGCTTGCCAGTAACGGCACTAATGGGAGTGTTCCTTCTGCTATTCCGGGGAACATGCCCAACAGCAACAATAGCCGGGATTCGTGCAACCCTTTGTCCCCAGATAGTACAACGGATGGAAAACATAAGCTTACTAACAATAGTAACCATCACAAGCCTTCTGTGTAATCAGATCTACATACAACGAACTTACTGTTAGCCTTAAAAATGTCAACTTTTGCGTCCTTGTCAGTATGATAGCAACGTTAGAGGAGTAAGAGTGTAAGACACGTTTAAATGTAATATAAATACGAATGCAAACCTTGTGCCATGTAACTTATAAATAGTATGAATTGTGTAAGATTTGACGCATTTAAAAAATAATGTATATGTCTATCTAGAACTTGGAAGGTAAAACTGCCTTAAACACTGTTGATAATTATTATGTGTAATTTAGTAGTAGATTTTAGATAATATCTCTGTTGATAATTTGTGAATTCATTACTAGTGTTAGTCGTAACTTCAGCTTTGGATATATAGTTAGTCGCGCATCCAGCAAATTAAATTTTACGCTGGTGATATCTTACCCTTCGGTATTAGCCTTTGTAAACTATTATGATAATGAAAAATAGTGGTAAGGCCAACTCTTGTAGAGTATATTTAAATCATTTATAATGTAGTACACAACCTTCATAGGAAGAATTAAATCAACAGATAAAAGTTTATTTTCTCAGTAAAAATATGGAAAACACTGAATCTCATCCTATTTATACAGTAAATACACAATTCTAATTAAGCTGGTATTGCTGTCTTGAAAAGTGGCCTTTTCGATGTATTTTAACAATATCCAAGTTTTACCATAAGTTTAACTAACTCGTCAGTATTCGTCCTATATTAAGCCGGTCATGTAGGATATAAATTGTAATTATCTCTAGAAGTATATATAAATGATAAAAATAACTAAATACAAAATAGTCGTGAAATTTTAAAACTTTTGACTTTTAATTTTTATTTGAAACTTGTTAAATAAGTATTGTTTTTAATCATTGTTTTATTTGTTTTAACGCAACTGTATGATAAGTTTTAGTTTAAATTGTTACTGTAAGTTTTATTTAAAATCTCGATGTCAATTTCAGTGGAACAATCTTCCTCCATTGATTTTACTTTTGTACTACAACATATTTTAATTGTGATGCTATTATTTAAAGAATAAATATTTTATGTTAAGAACACGTACGTTTGTAAGTTAAAAATCATGAATGTCATAATATAATTACATTTTAAGGAAGTGTATGTATGAACGAAATTGTAAGTTCATTTGTCTGAGATACGTATAATATGTATAACATTTTATTTTAGCAGTAGTACCAAACCAATTTGTACACGTGTACTTTTTGTTCAAATTTTACTACATGTAAAATTGTTAAAATATGCTTGAAACGATCAACAAATTGATAAATTAATAAAGAAATAAAGAATCGTTTGAATTTAATAATCGCCCTATTTCGTTGTATAAATTCATTACACATTTTCCAGTTGTCGGTTTTGTTCAATTGAATGAACTACCAAATCATTTTACAGTTTCACAATGAAACCTCAAAGACATCATTATCCGTTATACAGTTCACGAAAACTTTGGAACACTTGAATCATGAAATTCCAACAGAGAACTAGGAAACTAGGAATATTCTGAAAACTGAACAATCTTGAATAACACAACCTCATTTACTCTCTCTATACTCCATGTACAAACAACCATTCTTGTCTTTAGGCTTCCTGACAATCTTTCGTGGAAAATCTTTCATTGCGATACTACTTAATGAATTTTTAATCATCCCAAAAAATACACATTTATAGCATTCATTCATACAATTACGGCAGTAGTGCTACTATTTTATTCTACATTATGCAATAACAGCGTTGTCGTTTTATATTTCAGAATTCTAGGTCTTCATCTTTAGGTAGTTAAATATAATAGTAAAAATATCAATGCACTATGCTCAGGGACAACAATTTGATTAACATTAATTTGCATTTTTATGCATAAAATAGCGACAATGCATTCGTCCTGTTGACGCAGCCATTTTGGATGTCAGCAGAAGCGGAGCTGTTTAGAAGGCATCATGGCTGAATAGTTTTGCTTCTAGATCTAACAGCACAACAGCGTCACTTCTCGCAACGTCAGTATCCATTCCTTCAAAAGCAGGAGGAAGATGCAATTCAGCTTCGTCAAAATGATCAGTGATGTTACTATAATCAATAAAACCAGCATTGTTCAATCGTTAACTTTTTTTAGCTTCCTGCAAAACCTAAATATCTGCTTCAATCCAGTTTGTACCTGTTGTGCTAGTCTAGTCACTGATACAAGGTTATGATCGCAAAACGAAAAAAAATTGCACAAATAAACTGCTTACCTGGTGGTGGTACTAGAAGGTGCATTCATATCAAGTTGCATTGGTACGTTGCTGGATCCGCTACTTCCACTAGATCTCAATTCAATGCTGCCACTTCTATTGTCATTGCTATAAAAATAATTTACAGTTTAATGGAATGCATTTAGGTAATTAGGTTTACTACGTATGCGTTTGTTTGATTGATTGTGAGTACTCGTTTCTCTGCTGCATAGGTAGTATTGGAATCGTGTTTAAAACTGGAACGTATCCTTTGTCTATGATTTCAGCGTCTGACGATTTTTGGTTATCTGACAGTTTTGGATAAAACTTTTCAAACGCTTTCTTCTTGCAAATATTTGGGAAAACCCGGAGAAAGATCTCCCTTTGCTGTGTACTGTCCCGTATGTTTAATAAATTCTGCAGAGCAGTCGTGGCGTCAGCAATGGACTTTGACTTGTAAACTTCAACAGGTTTTACCTTATAAATTTTCCTGTCTGTATTTTATGAAAAACAAATCAATAAACATAAATTACTCTTTTTACATGAGTAAACACTACATAAAGTGGAAATCATTTAAAAATGCGAAAGTACCAAATGACATAAAGACGAGAGTGACACTACCAGGTTGGGCATCCGAGAATCTAACAATGAACGTTCCAGGTTGCACATTTGCACCAAGAAGTAGATCACGCGCATCTTCATATTCGATGAATCCCTCGATATAACCATTTTTCCAGACACTATTGAAATGACCGCTTTCTTTAACGACTAATGAAGCTTTAAAAAACCATGACCAAAATGATATCCTGTCCGCACGATCTTCTGACAAACCCTTTTTCGATATGTCGTTTGGGAAGTCATTTCCTCTGCATAAAAAATACCAAAATCTTTAGAACTGTCCCCCTTATTGATAATATGTTTTAAAATAAATGCTTTTTGTAGACAATATGCAAAATTACAAGTGTTGTTGAACTTTAGTTCTTAAATACTGGACATGCGCAGACTTCAAGGGTTCTCCCACAAGAACTTCGAAAGTGCCCTTGAGTAGCTGAATAATTTGCGACCAATTAGCCTTTTTCTCGACTTCAAATCCCAGTCGCTTGGGAGTTGCAAGAGCATCGTCCCAAGCCATTGTCATCCATGCCTTCTCGTTTTGCGAGCCATGGGCAGCAACAATCATTGGTAAAGATATCGCCCACACCTTGATGCAATTTTTTAATTTAAATGACATGCTATTTTGAAAGCACATAGGATGAAGTATCGTTAAGTATGATTTAATCATAAAAACGAACCTGTTTCTCCTGATCATTGATTGTGAACGTCATCACGAAGAGTAATGCGACTTTTTCGCTTGTAACATTTTCAGAACCTTCATTTTCCTTCTGAGACAAGCGACCGGGACGTTTCCCTCCGCGGAATGGCCGTTGTTGAACAGTAGCTTTCTGAGAATTACGCTCAATAGTTTTTATCATCAATTCTTTCCGGATCAGAAAACATTTCCTATCCGGGAAGCATTGCTCTTGGAGGGTCACCACAGATCTAGCAACCATTAGTTTGGTTGTGCTAGTGGATGATGTACGTCTTCGAGTTGGAGTGGTGGAGCGGTTTGGACGTGCCCTTCCAATCGGGATTGTGGAACAAACCGGATTCGTAATAATCATGGTTCCAGGGGAAGGAATGTTGCTCGGGATTGTTTTACTTGTACGTATATCCCGCACAGTGTGTTCATTAACTAAATGTACATTAATCTTGACACTGTCCGTGAAACGGTTGTTGAGATTAAAGATTCTAAGTGAGATTGGTCGGCGACTACCTAGCATGAAAACCGTTGGAGGTTGGCAATCTACTATTAGGGTAAAATTATTGTACAATTTCTCAACTTGTTCCTGCAGTTGTGGCAAGAATGCGTCAAACGTATTTATGTACAACTCGGGAACCATCAACTCGGCCCTTTCATTTTGGCTGTTGCTATTTATAATCACGTCATAATTTACAGCTCTGATATTTTGGAAATCAAATGTGCGCAGGTCATCAACACAAGCACAAAGCCTTTGAAGATACTGAACTGCTGCTTCCACTTGTAGTCCCATGTCTTCAATTCCAGCGCACTCAAAATTTTCGTCTGCTCTGTGCGAAAATACGTGAAGCCTCTCGTACAAGGTTAAATATGACACCATATTTCCAATCATTGATGAAACTCCTCCAACTATTTCGTTGAATTTTTGCTCCAGATTCCTTTTCATCCTTATTATTTCAACCCCCTGTATTGAGTTACAAATTGGAATTATTTTTACAAAATGATCATGAGTTCAAAGAGGAAACTAAAAGAATGAATAATATATTGGAATTTTTATTTGTAATAAAAAATACATTGTCCAAAAGGGTGTGGGTTATTAATAAGAATACATTTTCCTCTGGCTGAAGGGCTTCTGTAAACATAAAATAAAAGCGATTCATGTCCAATTAATTGTAGCTATTTAGTTAATAATTAGACTGATGATAATAAAGGGTACATAGAGCTACTGACCTCTCCCGTATTCGTTATGCCACTCATAAAACCGTCCTCTTGATGACCTTAGAGTGGTAATCAATTGTATTAAATCCGTTTCCAATCTTTGTAGATGCATGAATTGGTTGGAGATAATGTTCTTCATAGTATTTATTTCACTGTAACTTTCAGCAGTAGAGTGATGGGCTTCATGAGCTTCCATTGCTCCCCGGATTGCTGCGTCAAGATCTCCATTCATATTTCGCAATCGAACTATTTCGTACTCTTCGCGGAGACACTTTGTGAACTTTGAATATAAAGCATCTACCTCTTGATTGCTTTTATATCCAGACAACAGGCTCATATATTTCGAAAGGTGGGTAGAATGATGAAGTGTTTCTGTGTCTGTTGATTCCGTAGAAGATTGTCTCAACTTTTTCAGTATTTGAAACTGCAATCCTCGCTTAAAGGTTTTTGGAGAAACTTTGCTGAAAAAATTAATTCAAGAGTTTCTTTACAATAATATGTTCTTCATGCAAATCGTTCATTTGTAATTGTACTCATATAATTGTATTTAATGTCCCCTAATAATCATTCAAGAGCTAAGAAGGTAGGAAACTTATTCACTTACCCAATCGACGTTTCAATCCATTTAGCAAAAAGCACGCGCAGACACACCACCAACTCATCCACTGGCAATGAGTAAATTGCATGCAATCCGTCCGTGGAACCTTGCAGCAAACAAATGGATTTAAATTGCTGCCAGAGGGCCATGATAATTCGAATTAAAACTAAAATGTTTTGATAATCCTAAATCAATCAACTATAATGATGATATGTATGAAAAGCACAGCGCGGCATGGTAGAACCTTTAATAAAATGTCAGGCACGCATTTGAACCTACCGTCTTCACAAAACTGCATGGCATGGACAATGTGCTGCTTAACTTAAACCTTAAAAAGGAACGAAGATAAATAAAAATGCAAAACATCATGATAATGTAGCATCCGCGTGAGCGTGCTTAGTTTGTAACATTATTTATTACTTGGTAAAACTTTACTCGGTAAACAAAGATTTGCCATTACCAAGAAAGATCAATATAATCGCCACAAAACGATCACACTTTCCATAGCGCACATCCTGCATACCTTGGTGGTACAGTTAGGGTTAGAGAGTACATATTATGATGCCTCCTATTGGTTTTGTCATTGTCGCCGCGAGTACAGTGCACATGAGGTAGATTACGATTTACGCAGCAGTACATCAGCTCCCAATTATCGTTATCATCATTCATCCTTTTCGCGTCTCATCCATGGACTGTGGGACTCGCAGTCATAACATGACTCATTAATCATGTTAGTAAATAGTTGATAGTGTCACACCTATTGTGATGGCTATAGTTAGTCGGTGTCTGTTGTTGGTAATAATAGGTCAACTCTGATTGTAGTACGACACTTTAGTATGCTATAACAATGTCATTATTTGTCACATTTCGTATTGTCTTATTACATTCGTATTATATAATAATTAAATATTTTTATGCGTTAATCGTCTCATCAATATTATCTTAATCCTGCTACTGCTGACCGTAGTCCGGGCTAGTATTCAATATTAAACTATCAGCTAACATTACAGATTAAAGCAAAACTATATGACTGAGAATGCATGTTTCTCGCGTTTTATGATGGCTAACAGACAGATAACTCTTGTTTCACACATCACAACTAGGCCATTCATGAAATTAGTTACTTACAAATTACTTCTCATCTTGCCCCAAAAACTTTCATTCAGCTTTCTTTTCAAACATTGCCAGTTGCTTTCAAGTAATTAAGAATTGAAAAGGGATTTTAAATATTATGAACAATGATCATAAGATCTCTTACTAAAATTCACTTTATTTGTTTAAAATATAACAAAGTAATCTTCCAATTCAAGTACCTAATATAAAATATTTAAAAGCCTTCACTCGTAAATAAAATCTCTTAAACCTCAATAATCCTGACATGAATATTGAATAAAATGATGTGCTAGGAAGCGTTAATGTTTGCTTATTTTGTATGTTTTATTTTTTGTGCTTATTCTAAATTCATAAAGCGTGTCGTCCTCGCCCTTCCGTTAAATACCTTCCTAGTATAGTCTTGAACAGCTAAACACGGACTATTATTCAGTGCTCATTGATTTCAAAATAAAAAAGGAATTTGAAAATGAATTCGCGAAAAATATCTACTACTTAACTTAGAATAGGTATGACATAAATCACGTCATTTAAATTAACTCGTCGCTCAAAACAAAGGAATCGCCATTTACGATACCGAATTTTGAAGTAAGTATGTGTAATCGTTCAACTGTTTCACGCAGTGGAATTACTGGTTTCAAGTTGCTTGTTTGGCAAATACGAATTTTAATATTTTACCTTCAGTGCC
Organism: Sinella curviseta; assembly: GCA_004115045.4. Classification (NCBI taxonomy): domain Eukaryota; kingdom Metazoa; phylum Arthropoda; class Collembola; order Entomobryomorpha; family Entomobryidae; genus Sinella; species Sinella curviseta. Next base: position 35,459,525 of record CM023203.3, on the reverse strand, counting down.
GAATTAACTCTGAGGTAAAAATGAATTTCTTAAGTTACCCCATTCTATAGTTTGGTACCACATTTGGTAGTTGTACTATAATTAAAACTTTTAATTTAAAAGTTTAATTTCTTTGTATAATTCGATTCGGATAAGCGGTATTTTGCTTAAAGCTTTTCGAATTTCCAGGAAGGTAGTATTTCTTTTAATATCTATATGCTATTTTGTAAATAGCTTATATCATATCATGGCCATTATCGTATCATTAAACGGCACAATTATATTTAGGCAGACGACAGTCCTGATATTCGAATAACCTTCGTTCGAATACACGATACACCGTGAATGATGATGGCCGATTCGATGACGCATAAGTTAGTCAAGACTCAATACCAAATTCCGAAGAAGCATGTCACTTAATAAGAGAAAAGAGTGGAACACATTTGTGATTGCCACTTAATAAAGGGAGCGTACTGTGTAGGAATTCTATTGCCGATTGCGCATGGCTGCAAAATTTTACACGTCTGTGTATTTGAAATGAAAAATCTCATTGTGTCTTTACTTAGGTTTTAGGTATTAACATCTTGAGTATTACGTCTCTAACAATGCAGTCAGATAGATAAGATGCATGGAGGTGTGACGTATGAATTCTGGCTTGGATAAGCTAAACAAAAAAGTGTAATTTATGTTAGCACAAAGTGCATACCTATCTAGGTTCTCTAGCAAGATTCAAAGTACATAATCAGTAATCGAAATATATAAATAAATAAATAGGCTAAGAGCACAAACTCAGTACAGGAAAACTCAAACTTGAACTTTTAGGGTCCAGAGACACCACTAACGTCACTCAAGGTAGATTATTTAAGATGTGCAAAGAATCAAAAGTCACATGCATTATAATAATATTTATGTGCATACCTATCAGTTCGGTCGGTATGGATGGGCATATGCAAGATCCACTAATTCATTCGAACACATTGATCAACACGAGCAGTTGTCAAATATCATTGTAACTCACAACGTAAAATACGGATGATCCTGAGACTAATTTTATACACGAATACCTAATATCCTTGGCGGTCGTTGTCGTTGTAGCGTCGCCTTGTGTAGGCTGCTTCTTTAAGGCTATGACTGTTATTATGACTAATGAACACCGATGAACATCTCTGAGCAGCATTCAAAACCTTTGTCACTCACATCCGATTATCTAAATGCAAGGTAAGATAGCATTACAAGTTGTAATATGCAACCTGCAACGGTATGTTGTAGTGTGTATTGGACAAAGCTAGGACGGTCTATATCGCAAAGCATGCCAATTTAGGTTAAAAAGTTTTACATCGAGACTCCTCAACGATTACATTACTAGGTAATTCCAATAGTGCCCAGCGTTCTTATTGAATAAGTTTATGCTCATTCACGACCACTCGTCATTGACACAAAGGAATCCTACCACCTACTATAGAATTCCATATTTAATCCCGTTGGATTCGTGTACAGATCTGCAGTGACTTTAGGAATTATGTCGAGTCGACAGTACTCAGAGATCAACACTGTTAAAAGTCATTGTAAGTACACACTTAAGCTATTTGTACTTGAGTTTAGTATACGTAAAATATAATAAATTACACATTTTCATGAAAGAGAAGTAGGTACGTCCAATTCTTGGTGACGTGACGCACAAGTATTTTTCTAGATTTCCAAACATTGCATTGTATTCACTGCTGCGATCTGCGATTGATGACACTTGAGAATAACATTATATCTGAATTTATTTATTTTATTTTGATCTATTTTGGTAATATACATGTCATGTGCATATACATTTAGTATTGTATTAGCGACAATGTTTAATGGGTAGCTAATTAATTCTATTTCGAATTCATTCTTATAATTTTTTTAAACAACAATAAATCATAGGAAAAGAGAACAAGAGCCGTGTGAGTGTGTTGTGTGTGGGTCCTATTGATAGTCCGTTAAGTGAAATGTTAGAAGCTGCTACTGAAATCACACTGCCAATGAATGCTTACCAATTTTTCATGTTCATATTACTTGGTAATATTTCTGATTAGAATAATTGAAAAAGCGATAAAAGAATAAATAAATAATATACATAAATAGAACATATCAACCTAGTTAACATTATGAATCTACGTCATTACTGTAACTGTATCATATTATGTACATACATGTACCTATGTCTTAGGTATAATAATTTTAAATTCATTATCTATAATCCGTACATATGGAATTGTATCCGTATCCGGCAAACGTTTTTATAAACTAACGGTCGTTATTTCATTTACTCTGCTCACTCTATATTTATTGTATGATTCCCGTAAGTACATAGTAAAACTCACTCTTTTAAACAAGCCAATCATAATCTGCTATGTAAATCCCGAAAACGTCGCAAAAAGAAGCGACTGGGATGTATGGATAGAAAATAACGGCAATTACGTCTTTTATTGGTTTAAAGAGAGTATATAGTATTTTATTGTTATACCACTTCGCAGTAATTGGCTGGTTTAGTCGTGGCTTGACACTTTAGATTTTTAAATAATTTTATTAGTTTTATGACCAACTGGCAAACACTAAGGCACGTGTATATAAGCCAAAGTTTTTTATGCCAAAATGCCAGTTTTTTAAGGATTGTATTATTGAAAGCGATATTTGTAATTAGTAATTAGATTAGCAATAGCATGTTTGCTTTTCTAGACTCTATGGAAGTAGGATAAACCGACTAAAACTAATGAACGTTACAATCAACATAAATGCGGATTTATTTTAGTGTCATGTTTTGTATAAAGCATTTAATTAGTATGTTAAGGCTCTTTGCACGTAGTGTATCTATTTATTTGTGGTACATTTCACTAAAGCTAAATATTAACTATTTATTTGCTTCTGAATATATAATTTTATAGTTCACAATTAATCCAAAACCAAGAACGCTAAGTCTAATGATTTTTTATTGAGCGTTCATGATTCTAACATTTTTTCAATAACAATATGTCGAAGTAAAGCTTATTTGGTAACTTCATAGCACTATATCTACTAACTAATCAACCAAGTAACGTTAGTCTTAAAATTTGATGAAATTGATGATCATTTGAAAAGTAGCTTGTACGTGACACGGTATTAATGGTTTACATGTTTTAAGTTTTGTGTTAAGCAGGAATAGAGTACAGTTGTGTAACGGCACTCCATCCTAATGAATAAGTCCATGAAGGAAGTCGTCGAACCAAGTCCTTCATTTCTTCAGTCCTCATGTTATCACCAAATAAGTAAAATGACGCAAAGTTTATATCGACTAGAACATCTTCTTTACTTCTACTGGAATTCCCTGGATATTTCTTCCATTCAAAGTCCATTGTCACTTCTAAAGGCTTAAATTCAATTCCTCTCGAATGGAATATAAAATAAGTTGGCCGATCGTCATGAAATATGCCGGTGGGTGGAGGGACATCATCTGTAAGTGACCACTTTGTGATTTTGAAATCTTTCCCCGGGCTCAAGTTTATTGTGCAGTGATCAGGGCCAGAAAAGGAAAGCGTCAAACGGCGAAGCCTAGGAGTTATGAAAGTGTCTTGGGTGATTTCCATTCTAACACGTCCTTTATGTTCCACTGTTAAGCCATTTCGTTTAGGAATCCAGTGAGTTCGTCTATTTAGAATGCAAAAATGAAATACATAGTGATTAGAATGGTTACAATAAAATTTCATGTAAAACGGTTCTTGGAATCGGATTAAAACACACCTCAACAGCTTTCTAACGGGGAAGTAGTATGGCAAACCACAGTACAATTCTTTACAAGATAATGCATCCATGTCCTCGGGATTTTTCAAAACTGGAGCAGATTCTTCAAGGAGCGGTAGGAATTTTGGAATGTTTGGGTCGATATTGAAAAACCAGAACCCTGCGTCAGTTGACTTGACGGTAGTGAGATCCTTGTCAAAAAATGTCCTGTCCACTTCCTACAAGTTTACCGCACATGCATTACAATGAGACACGATAATAATATTGTAATTATGTGTGCAACATTATTTGGTCATTTGCGCTGATAACTTACCACAATATGGAGGCGCATTGGTGTTTTATCAGTGTATGGATTTCTTCCAACTATGACTATTATCCACAGTAATATTATTGCCAAAACCCCCGATCCCAACTTTAGGACTGTCTTTCTGAAGAACATGAATATGGGTACTATTCCTGTGAGACAAGGGATGGTGAGCGTAAACGTTGTTAAAACCGCAACAAAAACGTTTGGTACAGTTTCCGAGCCTGACCGCCCCATAATGGGGACAAAAACGTCGAGACAGCCAGTTACCAAGTAGAGTGAAAGAGTGAATGGAAATGCTTCTCCAAGAACCAAGTATGGAATTAATCGTTTCCTTGAGCCTGCATTAAGTAAAATGTTGTAAATGTAGACAAAATGAGCCACAGTTAAACATTGTTCTATATTACCAATTCAATGAATTTAATTCATACTTACATGAAAGGGTTTTCCTAGCTGCGTACCAACCTATAATTCCGAATGCGAGGTTATAAGTGATGGTGAATACCATTCGAGAGAAAAGTGTGGTTCCTAAAAGGAGTACAGCTAATGTTGTTTTTCCAGCAATCCAAGAACTGTCTTCGTGTCCCCTTAAGGTAATAGAGTACGCAATAACTTGACCCAAAACACACGGAACTCCGAATATAAGGAAAACCATCATGGCATGGGAGTGGAAGGGGCTAGGATATCCAATCACATTCAGAAATCCGCCAAATGCAATTGCCAAAACTATTCCGAGGACCCATGCTACCATCGTTGAAAAAACATTCCACGCCATTTCTCCAATGTTCCCTCGAGCTATTATAAAACAGCAGGCATTAATTTTTTATAATTCATTATGAACCTCCAAAAAATTTAAACATAAACAATGTGGATTTATTACCTTCAGTCCATGCGATGAAAAGAACCAGAAGCGAAATCAGGATGTTAATAATTCTTGCAACGGTCTCGGAATAAACAATCATAAACCAGCCAAATACGTCAAAAAATACCATCTTCTCTTCCGTAAATTGTATTTGAGAATAGTCCAAGTTTCCTAATGTTTCAACCAACGACAACACGTTGGATCCTTCATGTTGAATGCTCCCCGGTGTTACATTGTCAACGTTGTCAAATTTTGTATGGTACACGTATCCGTTTTTAATGAAGGCGAAGTCCAATCCAGGAATTAACGCAAAGTCTCTAAATATTCTGTAGTCCGTGTCAGATGGAATGAGTCCGCTTTGGAAAATTTCTTCGCCAACAACACTACCCCAGGGGTAAGGCACCTTCTTGTATGCATCAAGTAACCATCCATTTCCTAGAAAATAGCAAGTTGATATCACGTTAACGTAAGACTAATGGAAAATAAATGTTAACGAAACCACAACACTTACCAGGACCGGTTTGAAACAAAACCTCCCTTGAGCCAGCGCCTGCGGCTTCCAAATTTATAAAGGCCTTCAACTGATCTTGAACCCATCGATGACCAACCTGAGAGTCATTTCCTTCCGATCCTTTCAAAAATCCATGACTGGCTTGCATCCCATTTTCCTCCGCTATTGGAATTAAAAATCATTAAATGAACTGTGTATTGCTAATACTCCAACTGGAAAAGTTAATTTCATAGGGTACAACGAAATACCTCCATTAAACAGGAACACGACAGGATTTGTCAGTGGTTTAGACTGCCTTGTCAAAACACGAATAACTTCCAACATTACCACACAGCTAATCATGTCATCGCTAGCGCCTGGACTTCCCGGAACAGAATCAAAGTGACAATTCACCAATAGGGTACCGGTTGAGTTTGTCTTTTTTGTAGGCTCCAACCTTGCAACCACATTTCTTATCTAGTAGAACAACAATCATATATTCAAGTGCTCTCGTCATAACAGTCAGTTAGTTTATGCACCTTATGTTGTATAGTAATATTCCGAATTAAAGACATACATGAGCATAAGAGTGCGTCAGTCCATCTTGAAATTCTACATAAAATGAACCGCTTGGCTTTTGAACTTCATATTCCAATTTGTGAACAGCAAATTTGCTGTTTTTAATGTCAGCTAAAATCCGTAAGATTCCGTCCACAGCTAAAATATCATTCTCATGGCTTCCACACACCCTTGGACCTATAGAGGTTAAGGTTTTCAAGTCGTTTCGAGCACGTTCCTCAATGAAGCTGTAATAAAATATTAATGTCAATAATTTAATAACACAAAAAAAAACAATTCGCACGAATGCACGTGCTAGTTACAAGATGTTGAAAAGGTGTACTATAAAGGTAATCTGCACCCAACTATTATAACTTGGACAAAGTACCTTTTCGGATTTTCTGACACATCTGCGGCAGTTAATGGTGAAGGCAGTTTATAATCGATGTACCGGACAAAGAAAAAACTACCCAGCACGAATGCAATCACTAATACCAAAGACGATATCGGGGGCTCGTCATCCCTTCTAAATCTTGTTCCTCGCTTTGCCCTGTCGGAGTGAATGGAAGGGTTCGGAAGTCCTAAATCATACTCATCCTGTCTCCTCGAAGAACCTCGAAAGCGTGTTTCCATTGTTCAGGAATCTAACGTGTGACTAAAATTGTTGGCAGTAGTTTGTATCTGGAATCCAGATTCAGGATTGTCTTCTCCCACTCCCTCCCTTAAATCCCTTATAGCTGCACGGGCGTAAAACAACGGATATCTAGTAAATACAACAACATTATATATAATTAACGCATTACACTGCTTTTTGTACTCGGTTTTTCTTGAGCCTTTACAAATCAATGACAAACATAGTAAATGAAATTACCTGTATTATGGCTTGGAGAGAAGAAATATAATTATTTATTTATTTTGGTCGATAAGTGTCCACTGTCCACCGAGTGTTTTTCATTCCCTCCCACATGCGACTTTTTGCTTAAAGTTGAACACGAATGAGACGACTAGTGAGTTGGGAAGTTTTGAGGGTGCAAAAACCCCGAATACCGGGTTAATTCAGTTCACACAACCAGTAGTAGTAAAGCACAAAAAACCAACAACTCTGGACAAAAAACCGACATAATATGACAGAGTGGTCAGTGGTCAGGAGTCAGAGGAGGAGGAGGGATGTACGAGAGCTTTTGCTCATTCTACCAATTTCGTTTCCGCATGATGACAAAACTGATTTTTGCTTACAAGCTAATATACATGTTTGCCTTGCCGGTTTTTGTAGTATTGTTTGTCTTGTACGTTTCATTACATAGCATAATATGTATTACTCCTTTTCGTGTGTGTGATGCTGCTGTTTCGCATCTTCTGACTTCTGTTGACTTCGGGGTAAAAGTCCAGCGTGAAAGCAAATACATGGAACTAGTTGAAAACCCGTCTTCATCAGTGTCTTTTGTCTGTATTCTATATTATGGCGTCTCAAGTCGTGCTAAAGCATTAATCTAATCATTAATCTAATCCATTCACACAGTAAATGCTTAATTCATACATATTTGTAACGAGAACTCAAATCAATTTTTTTGGCTAGACCTTGCCGAACTTTAATTTCCACTTATGTTGTAGACATTTTCTTTTTTCGTAGTAAGTTGGTCTTCCACTTTACTTGTGTAATTAAACTTTTCTTAGAGGCCAATTGTAATTCTATATATGACGATATGCTTCAAATAATTGATTTATTAATTACGTAGGCACACACTTTGAAATAAATGACACGGCACGGGTAATATAGGTGGTATTAGTATTAAAGCAATAGAAAGTAGCAGGGGAAGGAAAGTAGGTATCAAGTAGATAAGGATAAAAAATAGTGCCAATCCGGTTATAGCATTTCCTTTTCAACTTCAACTCACAATAATGCAAACAAAGCACAGGAATTGGTTCAATGTTTATCATAATATAATAAAAATACATTGCATACTTTACTATTACATTTTTACATACATCATAACAAAAACTTTTCCTTTAAATTGAAATAACTCCATAAAAAGGTGCTATTAAACATGCGCATTGGTATTTTTATATATTTTATGCATTACATATTATTTATAAAAAACCGAAGTTTTGTCCATAAATTGTTATGCTATAACCTAACCTCTTATATAATAGCAGGTTATACCAATGCATATTTTGTATTATTCATGTTGTATATATTCAAGTTTTTAAATGTTACCCGAAAAACTTAAGATGTATTCTTTCATACTTACAACATACTAAAGCTTTCAATTCCATTATAATCATCAGTGGACAAAACTACATATATTTATTTATATGTTTCAAATTATGGAGATCCAAAATTTTATCAAACAGAAATTTTAAAAGTCACTTTCAATAATATTGTAGAAGTCATTTAATAGTGCATCATGGAACTACTATCCATTTTTACTAACCTACATACCTAATCTACAAGTATCCACTAGTCAAAAATAAAAATAAAGTAAACGTGAAATATACCTGTGAGCCATGTATGTAGTGTAAGTTAGTTATATGAATATATGTACATGTTATTGTACATTGTAGTACTCGTGCAAAATGTTTACTTTGCAAACACTTTTACAATACAAGGGAATAGAAAGATATAGGTTTGGACATCCATGATAAACAAATGTCAGCTGATTGCATGACGTAGCTTGCAAAGCAGGAACGCTTTCATGTAAAACGAGAAATCTGCATAATATACACATTCGCGTACTAGTTTGTATGATATTGGCAATTACTTTGTAAATGATAATTTAATTTCATTCAATTTGCATGAAAACATGAATATTAATATTAATGAAATCTAGATAGAATTCATTAGAAAATTTTTATTATCAATCCTCATCACCGTTTCAGAAATACATGACTTAAATTATTCAATCCGCTTACGACTATTTGAAACTTGCTTTAGCTTCCTTTTTACGTTACCAAATGAACGCCCAGAACGTGAATTTATACTGTTAACTTCAATGTGTATGCGTGTTGACAAAAACTCGTTAACAACAACATTACTAATTTCGGGATAGCATTTCTTAATTAAACTGTTCATTAACATAAATGAGTCTGATTTTCTCAAAAGGGATATATTTTTTTCAAAACATTCGTTGCAAATTTGAATCCATCGAAAAAACTGGTCAGTAGGTAATAGAAGACCTCCCCTCGAAAGTATGTGAATCCATGAAGACCCCGGTTCTCCGTTGGTAGGGCTACCATAATCAAATCCCCTTTTCTTTAATTTAAATGCAAGGTAGCCTGCTAAATATTGAACTGCTTCAATATTAGTATTTGGGCTATCGCTGGCGGTACTAAAGCAGCTATCGGTCTCTTGAGAGGGAGTTGAGGTCCTGAGTTGATTTCTTTGAAGTAACTTCGTGCTTATCCAGCTACAGTTCTCGAATGTCTCGTTTGTATTTGTTCCACAGGGGGATCTGATTTTTGAACCCAGTAGCAACAAACGGAGGCGATATTTGAATTCAGGCGCTGTCGGGTTTGTATTTGGCCCACCAAACGCTCGGATCCGAGAAAAAAGGCTCTCCAAAGCATCTTGGTTGAGTCTACTTGTCAACACATAGCTAATATTATAATAATTTTTCAAGTCTCTGGCAAGTTCCAAAGTGGAGTCAATGGAGATGATGAGGCCTTTTTGGAATGGCAGCAGAACCCGACGAATGTTTCCGCTTTTAACATAGAATTTCGAGGATACCATTAAATGTCTCAGCTTTGCTAATGCCGCCAATTGATCTTCAGAATTTATTTGAAGTCCGGATTTTAATTTATTTTTCTGATCGCAAGGAATGCGTGAATTGAGAACGTCAAATCCATCATTAATTGTGGAAATAAATTCTGCCACCATTTGATTGTCAGGGAAGGCTAATTTTGCGAGACAGGAGACGTGATGTGAAAGCAACTGAGCAGCAGGTCGAACTCGCATCCTCTCGGGTCCAGTGACATTTAATAGTTTCATGCTCAGCTTCGGGCAAAGTTTAATTGTCGTATCATCAAACTGGACGAGATCCTTGAATGTTTGTTTGCAAACCTTCCCTCCATTTTCCAATAAAACTCCATCGTCGAGAAGATGATTACGAAGTAATTTAATCATGTGAGGTACATCAGCAAATACGTGAATCTGCCTCTTCTCATCAGCTGGATTATCGAAACTACATTTTCCGACCTCTATTCCAAGAGTAGACATAAATGTTCGGTTTTCCGCTCCCAAATCCGAACAAATAGCATGGACAGGATAACCAGCATTTTCCAATTTCTTGATTATATTATTTAATGTTGATTGGGTCATTGGAGCATCAAAGTCATAATAGATTGGTTGCTTCCATCCACTATAGATTCCTCGTGCCAATATGACCTGAGCTTTGGAAGCCGACATGATTTGTTTTGTAGCCTTATCCACAACCCCTTTGGAATTTATGTGTATTTCATCAAATGAAAGAGCGCATATTCGGTCCCTTACGTCCAAGCTCTCTCCTTCCGTTTTCATTATTGAAATGACGTCGGACAAAATCCCTGGGGAACAGCTGAAGCGTTTGACCCAACGGCGCAAGGTTCTCAAACTGGGAAGAGGAACTTTCCAAGCTACCCGTGCGGTTTCGTATGCGCCAAGATTAGAGCTCCTAACGGACAAAGCCTTCACAATATCCTCGACAGTCCAGTTAACACGCTTCCTGTACTTCAGTTTCTTCATTTGTGCCTTAGACAAAAAAGAAACTGCTGCTTTTTCTTGTGGTGTCATTCGGGTCCTTTTTTGTCGCTGCTCCTTTAGCCGAGCTTTCAATTTTTTAACTTGTAATTGAAGAGTTGTTATGGTCTCCGTTTTAACTTTCACTTGTTCCACTAGGATAGTAACTTGCTCCTCCAGTTTGGGAATCTTGGCTATGAGACACGAAAACATCAGTAAAAAAACGCAACGTTACAATGTGTTATTGGACGGTTATAGTTATAGGTACCTCGCTCATTTTCAAGTTCTGTGTTTACGATTCCATCATCTGGGCTCAACACTGTCTGCTCCTCTGTAACATTTACAGTTAAATTAGAGCATTAACCAATATACATATATAGAGCATAAACATGAATTAATCAATAAGTAATTAAGCATTATTGAACGGTTAATGTATTATAATGTTACTTGATCAATTTAATAATACATACTTACCCAACAACTCCATGACCTCGGACTTTCGTTTCCTTTTACACAAACGTTCCTCTCTTAATTTGTCCGGTTCCTTCGTACCAAGAGTCATTCTGTCTGGGAAGATGGTTGGAACTGCTTCTGGTTTCAATCGTTTCCTAATCGGAAGCCCCAGCAGCTCGTGTTCGAGATCCCGTTGATAAGCGTCATCTTCAAAGTGATCAGAGCAAACGTAAGCGTTACGATGATTAAACTTGTCGGCTCGCTTGCATAGATGTATCCACTTCGCACAAGTTTCACTGTCTTTTACTGGGAATCGATGATGAATTAAAAAACAGTGTTGATTCGGGTTATCTTCATCAGACCGTTTGCCTTTTAATTTTGAAGTGTTTGTGCACTCAGCAACAGCACAGATTACTGGCATTTTTAATTATTTTTATGGCAGATCGTATAATTTAAAATCTCAGAAAATGCACTATAAAATTAACAAACAATACGCAGTAATACGTTATTGCAATTTGTACATCAAATCGGTTTTTAATTATAATTTTAAATAAGGACATAGTAATACTATAATCCACAAGCACATGTAAACAAACACATTTTCTGTGTGTTGTGGCTGTGGCAGCTTTGCAAGTGACGTAAGAGCTTTGAGCAAAAACAAAAATGACTTGTGCTATGCGGGATGGCCAAAGGCTGTTACAATAGTGGTAGTTGCTGATTGAAACTCGATTTCGCTGTTTACTCTTGGAATCTGGACTTAAACTCACGAACAAACAATGGGCAAAAAGCAAAAAATATAAAACTGAATGAATAAAATACAGATTTTATTAAGCTGTCTCTGTACAAAGCATAATGTAGGTATAAATATTTTACATTTTAATTTTTCCTTTAACTCTATTCGCTATAAAATCATTTTGGAATTTTTTCAATGCATGTAAAGTAAATACATACATGAATGAGTTAGCATTTAAACATTGCTATTTGAAACGCTTCAATGCAGAGGTTTCTCCAACTAACGATGTACAGCGTGTATATTCTTTAGAGTCATTAGCCATTAATATTTTAGAGTAAAGTGAGCAAACACAAGTGTATAAAATGGCCTATTAGAATGGAACGGTGTTGTATTGCCTTGTATGCATGCCTATTAAGTGAACAATACATTGTTTTTTAGCTGAAGTAATTTGAGGTATTGACAAAAGATTATGCTAATCATAATAGTAAATACTGGCTAACAGCGTTAACTATGTTTAGTTGAGTCCTGCAAAATTGTAATACAATTGCAGGCTTTTTATGAATCATGAAAATTTTAACTCTGCGATTTACCACTGTATGCCACATTATATAATTCACAAGCCTGATGCATACGACGATTATTGGCACAAGTTCATGTTGACTGACAGTGCAGCTAATTTGGACGAATGCATTTTTAAGAATTTAAGTTCCAATACAGACGACTAGATATGATTATATGATATGATGATCAATTTGAATAATGTATATAGGTAGTGATAATTAAGATCTGACCAGTTCATTAATGATGTCTAGTATCTTCACAGGATCCTCAACCTAATGTCGTCAGATTACTAAGCAGAAGCCGTCACAACGGGTGAAATGGACCTAAAACTGTAATAGATATGTTTTAGTGATCTGCGTTTTTGTGCATGGATATAGAACAGTAGGCTACCTATAAATGTTCAATATTATGTGCATCCTATACTAATTTTTTCATAGTAGTAGGGAGTAGTATTCCTAGTTGGGGAAAATCAACAGTTGCTAATTTCGTGACATAATTTCTTCTCCCCACTATTACAATTGTTCGGGTTTCCTGTAGAGTTAATTCATATTAATTACACTACTGTGCACTATATTATACGCTTGCTTTTGAATTAATAATGATATCGCTAAAATTCTGTAAGCCTTTTAGTTTATTATAGACCTACGTGCTGATTTCTGAGCAATAATTATCATAGTAAAGGCAAGCAGCACCGGTGTGGTTCTGAGGTTTGCACTGTTTTTAAGTCAGAAAACATCATTTTCTCATCTGCAATTTCTTTATACTCATTCGCATTATCTTTTTTGTGTGTTGCATATCTGTGCTTTTGTGCATGAATTTGGCTCAAACGTAATCTGATGATTATTATCAACTCTGTCTCTGAGTCATTATTGCTGTATGTTTCCATTTCATTACATTAATATAGACACAAATGATTTTTTTATTATGAAAAGAACCAAAAAAGCACGAACTTTATTACAACAAATGAACAAACCATGTAATGGGATCGTGCTTTATGTTACCAACTCATCAAATAAATAAACCATTATTTCAAAGATGATTTAGGTGGAGTGAGTGGTGAGGAGTGCAGATGTGCACATAAATATCCGTTTACCTATGCATCCTCTATAATAAAATATTACCTGACTAACTAAACCTTTGTGAGTGTTGCGAGCGTCATGTTAATCTCGTTCACATTGTGGTTACACGTACGTCAGTATAGGTATATCATCAAGTACGGTTAAAGTAGTAAGTATGTAGTGTCTAAAATTATATGAATGAACTACTATCCGACAGACTGTACTGTAAAATGTATGGTTTGTTGTAATGAATATATTACGACGATGATGCACCATTAAATGTTGTGCAGGATGCGTATCTGTCTATGTGTAGCTGGTAAACTTCCAACTTGACAGATCTGTCATTTTAGCTGAAACCGTTCCACGTAGTCACTTCTTTCTAGTTTTACTCTGTTTTGTGTTTTTGCTTAAAAAAGTCAAACCCATAAACCACCTCAATACTAAACTGGAGCAAATGCAATTGTCAGTGGTGTAAATTGAAACTACTCTTTAAGTCGTAGTTAGCATTCCATCGCATACCAGAACCAGATTCGGTTGGAATTATATTTCACCGGCTGTTGTAAGGAACGAATGACTTTAAATTCAGTTTTACTCTTCTCACAGCAGTTAATAAACATTATACAGCATTTGGCTGTTTGTATAAACTTTGTTCTTGATTTATCCATACATACATAATTTTACTCCTCCCAAACTCCCAATATTGAATATTGTGCGTGCAAGAAATTGATTATTTATTTGATTACGGGTGTGTGTTCCTTTCATTGAGTTTACACGAAAAATGGTACGTCCTATTTTTGTTTCCACATTCAATCTAAAAACAGTTCGTTCACTAATATGTATTTTAATCTAAACTATTAAACCACTGGCGACTCTGGTTAGTAAATTGTTTCAACACGGGCATGGGGCAACGTGCGACAGTTTTCATGAGATGACATACTCACTGTATTTTGTCTCAATCCGACAATGAGATTACATTTATATCTGTTGTACGTTACATGGGTAATAACGAACAATTGACATACATTACTAAAAAGAAGCTATTTGTACAACCACAACAGTTAAGATTGTGAAACAACGGAACAGGTCCACACGTAAGACGAACACGGAGATCGTAAATGCATGCAAAAAACGACTGAAAAAAGAAATCAACAAATGGAATGGAATCTTAATTACATATATAGTAGTAATTGAAGAAATTATTTTCAAAGCTCAATCTTGCACGCTTATTCAAGGTCAAGCCAAGTCAGTGGTCATCATCAGCATTTTTTATGACGCCTCATAAAATTATGGCGACGCATGACTCTGAGATTTGAACAGTTGGCAAATAATTAATTGTGTTGGGGTGCGTGGCGTGGGTGTTGCTGTTTTTTTGTACCACTGATTGTCTGCAATACTACCTATCTTACTAATTGCAATTTGCAATGACTTGCAGGTTAAGATTTTTGATCATTTAAAAGACAATCGCATGTCGCATGCAAAAAGTGGCCAAAAAAGTTAATCCACTGCAGTATAGCGTACAGTATTGCATTGGCTTATCTGACAGAGCTAGCAAGCGTATCATATGCTCAAGCCCCATACGATCCTGTCATTTGTTTACACAACACAGCACACAGCTCTAGCTCTACTTTACACAGAGACAGACAAGTAGAATAGGTATATTTTTTGTGCCTTCCACGAAGAATGTAGCATTTTTTTGCACATTAAACCTGGCTGCAAATAATATTTCCAGTGTCGATCCGAAAAAAACGGAAATTGGAGTTAGTGACACCTTTCTTGATTCACTTGTCTTGGTTATAAAAAATCATTGTGGTGAAGTTTCAAATAGAGAATTATAGTTAGGAGTCAACTGACGTGTGTGACGTGTGAGTTCTAACATCTGGTCAGTCAGTCGGTATCGCTTTCGTGGTCGTGTGGTTGGCTACGTCTTGTTGTAGTGATTTTTGGTGAGAAAACTGACGTGTAAATTAATGATTCAATTTTCTATAAAATATCGATCCATTCCATGTTGTCGCAAGTCGCAGAGCGTAACAAGTAGGATGGCAAAGTTTTAACGGTTTCGTTCGGTTGACTTGTTAATATCTGTTATATTACGGTACTGTTCGTGATATGTGAAAACTGATAAGCCATAAAACACTATTTGGCAGTTGGCATATTATACAGAGCTGATTTGGTTGTTGGAGGTATATGTTTGCATTAGTTAATGTTGAATATGTCAAATTTTTAGGCATAAAGGAAAGGGACACATAGTGAATTAGGGAGACAGGTGGGGAACGGAAGTGGAAGGGATTGAGCTGGGTTAGGCTTCATTGTCTCGATAACCATCTACATTGTTATAGTTGTGAAGGGAACTTTCTCAGAAGTCCTAGGGAGCGTTTCGAAGAGCATTCAAGTCAGTATTGTATTGTAGTTGATAGGAAAAATCACAGGGACGAATTGATAGGCAGTATAATTTGATATTACTGAACTTCAAGCTGAAATTGATCCTAATTTGAACTGTATTATTTTTTGCTACAGCAAATTTAACCAGAATAATCAAAACCATCCACTATGGAGGAAGTAGGAGAGGCGAACGATGACCGGAGAAGTAGCATAACATCAGCTTCAAATTCCACGCTTACTTCAGCTTCCACTGTAAAAGAGATTCAAGTGACGGCAAAAGAGATTGTCGATAGAATCAGTAGCTTCCAGTCGACACCTATTGGGATGGAGTTAATAGGAACGTTTGATGAGAAGCAAGTGAAACCAACAGGTTATGTTAAACCGTTTACTGGAGGATCGGAGCCTCCATCTTCAGGCGATGAGAAAAGTGAAGATCTTAAAACTGACCCAAAAGGGTCACAGGATAATTCAACACCGCCACCCTCTTCGCAGCAACCCGAACGACCAGGTCGACTAAGTACGAAAAGTTCACGGTTTTCTGTTAGCAGCATGACTTCAGAAAATGGTTCTGGTACAGTCACCATTGAGCAGCGAGCTGTGGAACATTTGTTGGACGTTGTACAAGTATGCACCTACTTAATTACATTGTTGTCAGCCTGGCCTGATCTCGCATCATTGACTTCTATTCATAAAATTAAAGTAGGTACGTATATCTCCAGATTGTAATTAGTCATTATTATCTTTGTCAATTTAGAAAATTGTGCAGGAAGCACAACCAGAGGAAGAAATTCGAATTGGGGAGCTGTCGGCACTAAGTAATCTACATTGGATTTATAGCGTTGAATCATATGTACGAAGTTTAGATGTTGATTGGAAAACACAAAAGTCCATCACCCAGAAATTTGCGACACAGCTTTTGGGATGGGTGAAGCAGTTGTTTCATTTCGGGTAAACATGCAATATGATATTGATGAAATGAATTTATCGGTTTTATTGTTCGTTATGAAACTTTGGATAGTAAGATTTGTTTTTTCATTTTTTGTTTATCAGAAGTGAAGCAACTGCCGACAAGGAATACAACAACATTCATCCACACTGGGATTCAAATTATGGTTTAACGCTTATTGCTAAACTAAGTTTACATGCCAAGTTTCCAGAAATTTTAGCACAAGGATATCAATGCTTCCACGACTCTAGCAGGCAGCCTGTCATTTATTGTGGAGATGATTTAGTTGGTCAGCAGATCTGCTGTAGCGTAAGTTACTTTAATTATGGTCTATTCGTTCAGGATAAAAGTTTAGCACAGATAATTTAATGTACCCAGTTTATACATTCTCTTTGTATATTTTCCTGAACATTTAGCTGGGACTTCCCTTGACGTACACAAGTATTATTAACTTTACTGAGTCGAAATGGGTAGAAGAACTCGAGGCCAAGATAAAATCTGACATTGAAAAGGGTAAAGTACCTGTGGCTGTGTTTATTAATGCAGGTAGGTACTCTCAGTGTTATCTCAAAACCTGTTTCCCGTGCTTATATTGCAATTTAATATACATATCGGTAATATTTTTATAGCAAGCGAAAATTTGGAGAATGGAGCAAAAGTTGCAGAACATTATAAGTTATGGACACACTTTTACGGTAACAATGTAATAGCCTACTTTCTGAAGCGTCCGGAGACGAAGCAAATAGGAAGCAGCCTAACGCTTGATTTATCACGTTGGGTTAAGAATCCTAAACTGCCTTACCTGGTACTACAACACAACTGCAGCTGCAGATATAATATTCAAATTGAAAAAATATATATACATGTATTTTGAGTATTTTTGCTAACGCTTCCTTTTCTGATTCATAGACCATCTACAAATCTTGTGACAGACTTGATTCAAATGTGCTTGACATACTTGGATTAGGCTCACCAAAAAATGAAATCCTATGCTTTACTCCTTGGTTAACTGTCCATGTAAGTTTGCCTTGATAATGTGAGCGAAGTTTACCAATTTGACGTCTGCTTTTAAATAAATCATTACAACTTCAACTTGTCTAGGTTTTTGGAAAAAGTCGCCTTTCTGCGTTAATAAACGAAGCAATTCACCGCGGAAAGTTTTTGTTGGATATGGTACAGCGGCATGATTGCCTACATGTTGTGGTGAGTAAATTAGCCATTGTGATACTTTACCTTGTTGCCAATCATTGCCATTACATAGCTGTCTTTTTATTTTCAGCCTAACTGGTCCAAATCCAGCGATGGAAATGTGATACTGTCAACACTGACATTCCAATATAATCCTCCACATTACAAACGGAGAAATTTGAAAATCGATTCCCCAGTGTCTCCCCAAAAAACTTCGAATTCCGATGAACCTAGTGCTCAATATGTTGACACACTGAATTCCTGGGTTAGCTGAGTAACCTGAGATAATACAATTTTATCGATTTACTTGTTATTATGCATCAAGGAAAATAACGTGATTATATTTCTCTCACAGCTATTTCACATAATGGAGCGAGATTTAAAGGGTCTACTATCTATCGAGTTCGTTTTTGTTGATTCCCGAGGATGGAACATCCACGTTGACATTGTTCGCTCCCAAAAGTTACTGACTACGGAAGAAGCAGCTATCGTGGGCGTTTTTGATAGTCACATGAAAGTGTTGCACGCTACCGTAAAACAACGCCTAAGGTTTCTGGAATTGGTCAAGCAGTCAGACGAACTTGAGTGGATAGAGGCCCATGACGCTCACTGGGCAGGGCTAGGTGCTGTACGATACATTCCTAGATTTTTCCGTACCCATAAACTTGCTCCAGCTCCTGCCGTTAATGGAAGTGCTAGTGGTGATCAAGCTACCAATGATACCATAAATGAGCCGACTTCCGAAAGTCAGACTAAACCTCAGGCTGAAGTATCAGAGCAGCACAGTTCGGAAGCCAGAGGAAATATAGATCACCTCAATGCGAAAATTGTGGACAAACTAAAGGCTATAGACTCGGCATTCTCTTTAGGTATTTATCCAAGCAAACAAGCTCTGTTGATATACGACCGAGAAATCAAAATTAATATTTTAAATTGTTTGTAATTCTGCAGGAGAAGCTTCCAACGGTGTATGGTGTGTTCAGTTTGGAATGGTGACTGAAGACACGGACGTAAAGGAACTAGTACGCTTAGTGATTGCTACAGGTCTCGAAATTGAAGAAAGTTCTGAATTCCTTGATAAAATGTCTGAACTAGTCAGAAAAGGTAATCACTCAAAGACCTTATTGCCTTTTTGTTGTAATTTAATTAAAAGAATAATTCTTCCAACAGTTGTAATCATAATTCAATTTTATCGAATTTGCAGGGATTGAAAAGGCTACTGAAGAGCTAAAGCGCGAGGCTGAAGAGGCAATGTGGGAGGAAGGAATACTGCGTCGAGTTCCAGTTGTAGGCACTTTCGTAAGCTGGTTTTCACCTCCTGCCAAAGAGTCTGGAGTACGAGGCAGAGCTTTAAATTTAACCCAAGGGAAAGTTGAAAGCACGGAAAATATTTACAAATATCATATGCAAGTGGACGCTTCTTCAATTCCTACTAGCTTCGGCAGTAACCCTATTCGAGAGTGAATACGCCCATTGAGTTACACGTTTCTTAACTATCTGTCTGTAAATTGACAACTTATAGTTGTTTGTTAAAATATATTTCTCGTTGAACATTATTTAATATCGCGATAACATTAATTAATCATAATATTTCAAGTATTTTGTCCGACTTGAGTTGTTTTAGTGTTAGGCTAAATGGCTAAAAGTTATGTAATCGTGAGCAAAATATTAACCTAACGTCTAAAATTACTTCGTAGGGGTGGTAGTAGGTGAAAGTTGAACTGAACGGTGTACATAGGTAATATATTTATTATGGTGCGACCGCGACCAAAGGACTACTATGTATTTCTTCATTTCTGGTCATTTTCAAATGTGTGCTATTGCTTTTTTGTTAATAATTAGTGGAGGTGTCTGTTCAGCAAATCTTTTTTCTCAATATGAATTCAGTTTTCATATTATTATATCATTACCAATATTTATTTTACGAATTTACTAAAATGGATCATTACAGCGTAAATACCAAAGCAAGTTTTACCATTAGAGGCGAAAAGAAAAATTGTTGTTAGCATGAACGTAAATAAATTAATTTTACTTTTTTGTCGATGAAAATTATTCGATGAATGTGTTGCTTTATGTATCAATATTAATGCAGTGTATTGGTCGCATGTGGTTGGTTATACGAATGAATGACATTAGAGAAACTATTCAATGCAATAAATTTTAAGACACAATAACTGTCAATTATGATTGTTAATAATAAAGACGGAAATTGAAAATTAATTGATTACATACTTTGTCAAGTGTTATTTTTTAGCATATTCTTGCTTCTTCAACTCACGACGCAGTATTTTTCCACTTATCGTTTTGGGAAGCGATTCGACATACTGAATCTTTCGTGGATATTTGTAAGGAGCTGTCTGTTTCTTTACGTGATTTTGAATTTCTAGTGTAAGAGCATTACGATCTGCGCCTTTATAGTCCTGGTGCAGTACAATGAAGGCTTTGACAACTTCACCGCGCTCATAGTCTGGTGAAGATACTGCAGCACTTTCTACTACTGCTGGATGTGTTTGTAACGCAGATTCCACCTCACTCGGTCCAATTCGATAGCTAGATTAAATATCAATGATCACATTCATATTAGGAGCAATTTATCATGGTCAAGGTTGGTTTTAATGTATGTGTCCATCAAAATACCCTGAGGAGTTAATGATATCATCAGATCTTCCAACAAAGGAGATGGTTCCATCACTGTCAGCAATACACTGGTCTCCAGTTAGATACACGTCGCCCACAAAGCACTGAGCATTCTTCTCGTCATCCCATGTTGGTCCGTTCGTGCCTTGCTTCAAATATCCTGCATTATTGCCATTTTATTAATTAGCCTTTTTTGAATTTCTGCTTACAAAATCATATTTTTTATATTTTATATCATAACTTAATGAATGACCTTTGAATAATCCTACGGGATGCTTCGGTTTCACTACTAGTGCTAAAATCCCTTCTTCACCAACTTTCACTTCCTCCCCAGCTTCATTTACAACCTGTCGCGACATAACACACAATGTTTTACTGTAACAGCTCAGAGTTTTTAAAATGATTTTAATGTAAATACGCACACATACTTTCACTTTATACATTCCATTCGGCTTTCCCAACGTTTCTTTCTTGCTGTCATCCGGCCTTTCACAGCCTAATACCGTGAATTCTGTCTGTCCATACATTTGCCCTAAAGTAATGTTCCCTAAAAATTACAAAATTGCACTTTTATTTTTTAAGAATGAAGAAATAAATTATAAAGGAAGTAAAAACGGTATTTTCAAGAGGGCATTATGATTTGTTGTATTTAACAATGTTAATTTTATTTAGTACCAGTTTTTTCTTGCCAGGCACGCATAACCTCAGCATTCACAGGTTCCCCAGCACCTACCGCTGTTCTCAGCGCCTTAAAATGAAATGCTTCGTTTGGTTCCGTAACCATTGATCGGTAAAGTGTGGGTGGAGCACAAAGTGCTGATATGGGTTTTGAACGAAGAGCCTCTAAAACTGGTTTCGCTTCAAATCGTTTCATCTAGAAGTAGAAAAGTTGGCGTATTGTAATGATCAACTAAAGTTTGTTTATAAAGATGGATAAAAGTGAAAGATAACTTGAATTTTACTTTACCAAGATAATGCCATTCATTTTACCTGATGTATGAAAACTGTACTTCCGGCAATCCAGGGAGCGAAAAAGTTGGAATAGCTTGACTTTGCCCAACCAGGATCGGAAATGTTCCAAAATAAGTCTTTTGGTTGCAATTTTAGTTGTCTAAAATTCGAAAAGTTTCAAGTTTAAGCATGCATATATTTATTAAAAGTAAGTTCCAATGTCAATGAGCAATTTTTATGTTTTTGTAAGAACCTGGCTGTTTCTACATGTCCAATTCCATACGACGAATGAACATGAGCGACCATTTTGGGTTTTCCCGTTGTTCCTGAAGTGAAAAATACTTGCGCAATGTCATCGCTTTTGGTGTCAGCGTGTCTAAATTTGAGAATGTCTGGGTCAGTAAATTTCTTTGTTGTCTCATGATAATTTATCCAGTCCCCGTTTGATCCTTCTGTTTTCGCAACGATGACTTTTTTCAGTCTTTTAGCGTCATAATGCAAAGGTGGGCTTTTGAGAAGCTGCTGGTGTGCTCGGTCCACTTTCTCCGCATTTTCTTCATCAGTTATAATCATGTGAGCTGCAGACGCTGACAATCTGTATTGTATATCATCCAATGTCAGCATCGTAGTGCCGGGGCAGAAAATGGTTCCGGCACGGATCGCTCCTAAATGCAGATACCACCATTCTGGAATCCTGGACAAGATCGTTATGATAAATGGAGCACGTTGCTGAGATTTAATTTGATCCCCAAGAAGATGTTGAAGAGCCAAAGCTGCTTTCACCGATTCATTGCGAAGCTCGGAAAACGACCAATGCGATCTTCATTCTTCTCGTTGCAGAACCATAAAGCTGGGTCGGTTGGTCGTTGCGACTGGAGGAAAATTGCAATTTTTTGGCGTGAATGAAAGAATGAAGCTCTTGATTGAATATTAGCAAATTAAAGTTTCGTACCGCATGCCAATCAAAGACATCCTGTGCAAAGTTAAATTTTTCAGGGACTATGCCCTTTCTGCATATATCCTCCAAATCTAACGTTCCAAGTCTACCAACGGCATGAGAATAGTGTCTCTGTTGCGGAACTTTATTTAACAAGCTATATAGCCGTTTTTGCATTAACTTGCAACGATAGACCGAATATGTCATTGTGAATTGAAATTATGACGATTCAAATGGACAAGTTCCCTTTTCCAGTGAAATGTCAGTTGATTCAGTAACAAATTATTCACAATGAGATTCGCACAGTGTATTGTGTAGCCCGTACTATTATCAGCTTGTCAGCATGCTTTGCAATTGCAATTTTTTTTACATTTTGGAGTTGGGATTGGGAACTGGAGGTTAAGATAATTACTAGAATGGACATTCCATTGCATACATATAAAGCAAATATACATTTACTTTGCTTGCATTCTGTTATCCCACATACTGTAGGCTTAAGTAGGCACATTTTTGTGCATGCTTTACATAAAAAACACATGTGCATGTTAAAGGTAATGTGTGAACAGATAAGATAGATTAAGGTTACTGACTGGTTTTATTCGTTAAGGATTAGAACAAACAATGCACAAATATATCACTACTATTACTATGCAAGACAATAGATTTAATCCAGCCAGATCCATAAGAGTAGTCCACCCAGTTTCTGGCAAACTACCTATTATGGTATTTGTTAGCATAGGAATAATCAGTTGCAAATGTATGGCTTTGTATATGAGTATGTTATCTAGCGTATGATTCCTTTAATGCTATAATTGTACCGTCCATGTGGAGTCGCTTCAGTAGTGGAAGTGTAAATACGACACAACAGAAAGGACTATGTGTTTATGAAATGTGAATGAATTACTGATACTGGGCAATTTGAACTTGATATGTACATCATTTACATTTTGTTTGTGGGAAAATTTCACTCCTCTATCCATAATGACTATTATCAAACTACGATTGCATTATACTTATCGTGGAATTATAGGACTGATGGATCCAATGAGGACCATACTTTTGGCATTGATTTTTTTGTAGTTGTGTGTCAAATTAAATTTTAATTTATTAGACAATTGGTATACCAAATGAATGCAAATCTTCTTCTTGAATGTGGAGTATCTTCTTGGTTTTTTACTTCACTTGATCAATGACGGTAAAAATGACAAACAATTGCTCTTATGATTATGATGCTAACGCTAACAACTTTTTTATTTTACGAATAATAAGTGAATTCGTCCATACTAGAATTCCAATTCCCTGAATATGAGAGAGAGAGAGAGAGAGAGAGAGAGCGAAAGCTTTGCTTCTAGTTGATAAAAGTTACCTATTTGAATTCATCTTGCTTCGTTCTATCAAATTCGCCGCATTTTGACCTATCTTTAAGTGGTTCACTTAAGGTCTCGTGTCGATAAGAAACTAGCTTGCTTTGGAATAATTACTCATCGTTTTTCTTAGTGCTCTTAAGATTGCTTAGTGTTGCAATATTTCATTAAGATTGGAGGAACTAAATTAATGAACGAAGTTAATATTGAAAAACACATAATTACTGAAAATACAGATAGAGCGTCTATTTTGAGGTAATATGTAATCTGTGACTTATTGGGCACGACCTCTAGATCATTATCATATTTTAAGATCCGCTTTAAATTGATGTCTTAATATGCACTTATTGGAACGCAATCATGCAATATTGGCAATTCTTTCAAGTGAATATGGAGATCACTAGAAAAACATTTTTACAGTACATACTTCAAACGGTTTCTACTACGTTAATGAAAAATTCTTTTTGACGCCTTCAATACAAGTAATGAGTGTTTTTCACTAGTACTGTTTGGTGTACAATATTCTCATTCTCGGACCCACGCTTTCACCGAAGCGTTGCACTGGTCGCTTTTATCAATAATGTAGACAAATTTAGAATTTCAAACTGCAATATTCAATATGCAGTCGATGCCCTTTTTGTGGTACCGGTTTCCAAACGTTGTCAAATAACTTCTAGACTCAGTAATTAATTAGCAAATAGAATAGCATCAACAAATTATATCAATATTTAGATCATCAGTCATCACTTCATCAATAAGTTCACACATGGATCTTTTCGATGCATGCATACATATACGTACCTAGTAAACAACTTTCAACTTCACTTTTAAAAAGGTACTTTCCTTCAGTCAAAAATGAATCTGCTATCTGTATGCACTAAATGTTCGGTAGCAGTTTATGAATGGATAGTAAGGTTCAATTTCTTATAGTTAAAACAAGCATACTGATCATGGATTTTTTTGGGTTTAATGACATGTATCGTTAAAAAATTGTCGCCATACAGAAATGCAGGAAAGACTAGCAGATTGTAGGTGCAACAATAAATACTATTATCAAAAAGACAGTCTGGCTTTGATAAAGGAGTCTGCTGTTGATGTCTGATGATAGTGCGCAGTATACGATAGAAGCCGAGGGGTAAACAGAGAAGATAATTATATGAAATACCGTTGAATTCTCATGATGTTTAATAAACTGACCAACATATTATTATTTCATACTTTTCATTTAAAATGTGATCAACAGTTTTATTTGTAAACATGTTGACCAGCTTATACATAACTGAAAAACAAATAAAATATGAAATATTTTACGCATTTCTTCATTTCTCGAGAATCCTACAATGATTTTATTAAGGAAAGTATTTCAAGGAAACGCATTAAACATTAAAGATGGTCAACAGATATGTACACAGGGGGCAAAATATACTGTGTCATCCGACTTAATGCGTTCCCCGTAATCGTCTTCTTCACTCACACCATCACCAATTTTACTTGATTTTTTCACTGAATACGAAAAATAATTCTTATCTAAACATGAAAAAACTAAACCAAAGCGGTATGGGAAAGATTAAGGATAGGTCGATCCACTTACAAAGTACAGTGAAGCATTTATTTTCTTGACATCATGGAAATCTTTGTACGTAATATATCGCCTCTCTGTCGGAGTCAATACTACTGGAACTTTAATCAAAGGCGATTATTATTGAGGGAGCACTATGTACACAGCAACAAGCCCTCAGTACAATCACTGCCGGTCAGGCAGCTTGTGTTGAAACTGGGAAGATTTTTACTTAAAATGTGATGTCGCACAGAGATCAATGGAGGTCATAAATCAAGGAAAAAGGTTCCAATAAATGATAAGCATGTGTGTATCATCAAAGTATATATTCTGTCCACTCTACATGAAAAAAAGCAGAAAATCGCCAGCGTATAAATACTCGGTCGACACGATATGAAAATTTTCTTCAATTTCATTTTCAACTTGAAAGAGCTACTCAACACAACCCATTAGCCCGAAAGAAGACTCAAGAATAATTAAACTTTCCGAGCATTTCCTAAATATCGAAAGCACTGAAATATATAGGCAGTTTCATTAATTGTTATATACGAATTATTGCAATACCATCATAATTAGGTTGAGCATTTAATGCTTCGATAGAAAAGGGCTGAGTGGCCAACAAATACATTTGCGCAAGTTATCGATACTTTTTTTAAATAAAAAAAGAAATCATCACGTAGAATCGTTTTTAATAACTCACTGACGAAATATATTGACAAAGTTGAATTGATGGATTTATTTATGAGCTAGTCTTAGATTACGACCAAGGAGTCGTAATTTTTCTGAGGAATTTTTAGCACAGGCTAATTAATTTCTCCTTTTGTAATTTTAATGCTCGTCTGTAGCAAACGCAAATATCCTATCATTTTGAGGAGGAGGGGAATTTGTGATGTGAGATACAAAGCAGGGGATATCTCAACAGAAATTTTTAAAACCAGAGAAGTAGCGTCGTGGTTGTTACTAAAGCCATATTATAATAATAGGAAACTAGCATTTTTAAAATTAACACGCTGTTAGCAGAGAGGAAATTAGAGATTTTCCATTCAATTTCGAAGAAGCAATTATTTTAACCAGACTCAAGCAACATGATTGTTGACGCGTCTTTGAGAATTAAAATAGCCTCTGTGGTAAGTTAGGTTGAATAATCAGTACACGAAATGAACATTTATATTTTTACCATTATTTAAACCATATTTGTAAATTGATGAATGATAATGATTATGGATGTTTTTATGTCAAAATGTACTCTAATGAAACATGTTTTTCGAATTTTGTCATTTTACAGCTCCTCGCCTTCGTAAATGTCTTCCTACTCACAATGTACTATCGACCTGAGTCGGTTGTTGAAGTTTTTGTTCTCGCAACAACAATCACATCTTTTGTGATTTCCATCATGTATCTTGCGACTGATCAGTATTTGAAGATGTACACTGTCAGAAAATTTGTACGTAAAAAAATAAGCTCAGAAAGAAAAGTTTTTTAAATTAGCACCTTTTTTGTCAGCAGTTAGTTGAAAAAGTTTCATGTTGAAAAGTCACTAAAGATTTTGTTTTTGTTACTTAATTTCCATGTAGGATGCTGGAATTCATAGCGTTATGGGCATAATCATGATTTGCGTGTCGACTACCTTCCTCCTCATCATTGAAGAAAACGACCGATTATGCTATCGTGATGCCTGCTTTGAAAATCATGCGTTCCGGATACTTTGTGGTGTAAGTGAAATCTGCAATTAATATTATACCTTTGTTTAAAACCGTTGTTACTTTACCGTGCTCGTTCTTCCAGAGGCAGTTAAATTTGTGTATTTCTATGAAAATCTCTCTAATCTGGAATATTTTCTTTTTCTTTTTTTATGCAGGTCTTTGGCGTGATTGTCGGGGTGCTCTATGGAATTATTGGCATTTTGCTGACCTCGGAGAAGCAGGTTGGAGGCTATCAGGAAATTTAACTGCACGTGTATGTTTTTTTATGAGTGTTCTCTGTTTATGGTTCGGAACCTTTTTTAATATCTTTTTTTACGCAATAATAATATACTCGTCTAATACGCAATATTTTTTAAAAAGTTCCTGTGTAAATATTTTGAAGCCTAGTTATTATTTACGTACTCTAAGTAATTACTGGTTTTTACTGCTATACAAACTCGGAAATCGCACTTTTGTAAGTAACAGTAAAAAAATTACTTAACTCAAACATTTCACAATAATCTTATATATTAGCACAGAGAAACATCACGAGCAACAAAAAGAATTATTATTATTTTTCCATGTTCCGAGTTGGATCGAAATTCTTTTAAGGCTCTCTAGTGTTCATGTTAAGAATTTTTTGTGTGATATGAGTCGTGTTGTGTTTATGATAGCCAGTTTTATGTATACGCAAGCTCAAAGCTCCCATTGTGATGAATAGGGTATGAAAACGATGAGACCTTTATATTAACGTGTACCTCTCGTCATTGATATCTTCTTAACTCGTTCCTTGTGTTTCTGTTTAGTTGATTGATTTTTCATTCATTAGGATATGTATTCAATAATATAGGAAGTAAAAGTACAGAAAGAGTCATCTTCATAGGTTATGATATGACCAAAGCAAGACACTGTCCTTCTTTCATAAGATTTTGATAAGAAGCGAGAGAATGATGTCATTGATGTTTTCGTACATTATGTCTTTTAGTGTTTAAGATCTGTGGTAAATTTAGATCAAAGCATTGTGATTTTTTTGTTTATTTTATATACTTTTTAATTCAGTGTAAGTATGTATGTCTGAAGGATGAGGTTAAAGATGACAAATTTTATTTTATTGATAAGAACCGAGCGTGCTTCTTTACAAAGTGGTGATATGATTGGATTTTGGAGAGAAAAACAATTTTTTATTTAGATATCCTTTTTTTAATAATAATGTCATGTTCAAGTATATCTGCTCAGTCCAAAGAATCAGTTTTTATATCCAAAACACTTTATTTGGAAAGACTAAAAATAACTTTGTAATTCGTTATTACAATTTTTATTGGTGTGTTACTTTATGAAGTCTATGAAATATTATGTTAACTAGATTTGTAAGGTTTCATGATCCACAATTTTTTAATATTATTTTGTAAGATATTATCGTTGTATATTTACAAACAAAAGTTTCTAAAATAAATGATGCATTGCATAAGCAAGAACAATCTGTTGAAACCGTTGCAAACTACTCTTAATTTAATTGATGGAAGGTTTAGATAGGCATCGACAAGCATAAGCTAAATAGTTTAAAGAAAATCATCCAGTATCTAAAATAATATAGCCAACCGCTAATGACTAATAACGATGATGACAACTACACTTATTAAGTAAGGATAACTACGAATCCAAACGTACGCAATTTTACGATTATTTCTTAGAAGTTAGAAAGCCACCTTGCGGTTTTGATTATTCATCTTTGGCACTTGATTTCAATAGCTTTATTGATTGCAATTAAAAATCATTTTCCAACGTTTCACAATGACGAATGATCTCATTTTTTATGGAATTGCATTTGCTCATAAAAATACCTATGTGGAAATGTGTCACTATTACTAATTAAATATCGGCAAATTTAATTACAACTTTATTTTTAACCAAGCTTTCTGTTCACACTGCATACCAAGCATATTTCATGTCCAGTCATGGTTATGACTCACTATTACTGGCGGTGATAAATTGAGAAGCAAACGTATTTATCACATTTACATACGTTACTATTACTGTGTTACTGCTAAATATTAGTGAGCTTGAAGCATACCGTTTACCTAAACATTTTTTTATGTTTACAAGTTTACTAGCATTGTTTATCTATGCATACATCAGTGCCTTTATTTCCATGTCCGAATTCAAAATGAAGTCTTCATATGTCAGCAAATAAGTAAAATTAATTTACTTCTAATTTTATGAATCCTTCATCTTCCAACTAGAATCTCAAATTGATGTACGAACTGGTGATAGCAATCTTATTGCAAGCCATGTATACAATCATCGCAGCATGACAATCCATCGAGACCATAAACAGTCAAAAAATGTTTACGTCATTGTTATAAATATGGAGAGCGTATATCACCCATTCCAAGCAACTTACACACCATGTTTGCATGCCTTTTAAGAAGTTGATGAGCTTTCAACTTGATAAATGCTACATTTGTTTGGTAGATATACATAAAGTCTGCCTTCATGATGATGATACAATTATGGGATTCCGGTGATGTTTGCTTTCGTTGTATGGACTATTGTCATACACTCCTGCACGAGCAATAATAGCAAATTGCAACAAACAAGATGGATTAATTAACAATTCTTATCCTTAGGCATGGACTTGAAAGCATGATGTTATGTTGTCGTTGTTGTTGTTAATTCAATCGCTTGACAAGTTAACCTTGGTATGTATTGTGTTTTAACTTATGGAAATAGTGAATGAAACAAACTCATGTGCCTATTTATTATGACACTATACCTACCAACAAGTGAGCATGTGAGTTTTGTGAGGATGACGGTTACCTCAGCTCACGATTCCTTCGGCACTGAAAATTTTTGCAAGGTTGTGTTCACTTTTGTGGTGATGACGTGAAGGAAAAATGAATCATCTTCAAAAGCGACTGAGTAAGACTACAAGAATGCACAACACAACATCCACCAGTCAGCATAAAAAATAAGACAGTGTTGGATCGGAAGATTTTTCCTATTTAGTTATCGCCAGTGAAGTATGTAGTTGTTGGTTTAGAGACATTTTATGGATATAATATTCTATCCGAGCAAAAAGAAAACTTTGCATTTATGTGTAGGAAGGAAGACAGGATAAGACGAAAGACGAAAACAAGTATTATGTCATAAAATTTCGCATTGTACTCATACATATGCCTTATGTTCTAATCTAATGCATATAGCGCAACGGTCAGTCTTGCATTTCATATGCTCTCTGAGTAATATAATTTAGTTTTAGGAGGAGGATGAGAATTACACATGCTAATAAAACAAAGAGTTGAAATCTATCCCCACCAAGCTAATGTAGTACGCATTTATATGCATCGTAGAATGGAAGTGGAGATGTACGCATCGTTATTATGGCGCTTTGCTAAAGATGGCTCACTGAATGGCATGATATGATGACTGAAAATGACGGTGACGCCAGTAGTCTAACTTCCATATACGAGCTGTTGTTTGTTACTGGATTTGATATGGAAAGGACATGACAATAAAATCAAAGTTTCAGTGTCAGTCGTAAATTCATTGTCCGCGAGGTAACAATATACAAGCGTTTAGCTCTTATCGTCGACAGCATACGTGGATAAACTCCCACTTTCTAACAATTGACGCAGTAGCTAAAAAGTCAGTGGAGGTTTAATAGTTTTGTGTTGGTGCAATTTGCCTAGTTTTCTGTCAAAATGGCTGTTAATACTAAAATGTTCTCTGAAACATCCGGAAGGATGAGGCTGATTTCCATTGTAAGCATTGTGTTAACTACCGTGTTCTTTAATTGTAATTTTTATGGTGTTTAAATTTTATCGGTTTTTTGTGTGTTGTTGACAGATTTTTGCAGTCATCGCGTTTATCCTTGTAGAGGGACATTACTTTGGGAGAAATTCCAATGAGGAGTCTTTCTATTATGCCTTGTTGGTCTGCATGATTATTTCAATCATCATGGCTGTGGTGTCGTTGATAGGCCTTTTGGAAAATAGCAACGTTAAAATGCTGGTGAGAAGGAATTGTGAATCTACAAAAGTATTACTTGCCAAAATTGGCAAAATGAGTGTTAAAGTGCTTTACCAATTCATATTTTGTTTAATTTCAGGACAACATTTACCATTCGGTTGCAGCACTCGCACTTATTATTACAGCAGTTTTGTTTTTGATTTCCGTATTTGATACCAAGAGAGCCAGCACAAACAGCTTTTTCGCAAGGAGACTTGCCGCTGGGGTAAGTTAAGACCAAGTTGATTTTTCTGGAATTTGTCATTATGTTTCATCTGAAAAAATTCTTATAAACTTCTTTTTTTTACAGATTATGGGCTTCATTTATGGACTCATTTGTGCCAACATGGGCTGGTTGTTGTTCAGAGGCTAATTAACTCGCGTCCGCCTTACTATCGCTGTGTAATAGTATTTTAATGTTTGTTTTGTTAGGATCTTTTATAACTCGTTAGCACCATGTAATCTGGTAAAATCCTAATTGTACAATTTCGTATTTCAATTTATTGTTCGTACCAAAACAGTTTCATGGTAGTTTTTTTAAAGTTAAATAGAATAAATGCACCTAATATTTTTATTCTTGCTTACTTGTTTCTGTGCTTGTTTTTTCTATTTCCATAACCTACGTAAAAATAATCCTATTGCATGAAGGTTTAATTATTTACCAATTGAAAATGATTTTGATGGCATGGCCTGCACAGGTTTTTGTATGCACGGAACAACCTGGAATAAAAAGAACTTATTTATCAAAGTATAAAACAAAAAATAATATTATGCTGATTAAGTAAAACTTTTCTGCACTTTTTATGAGTACCATTATTGTCTCAGGAAAATATCAACACATACCTATTTACCTATTAAACTTTTTGTATACATCAACAACGGAAAATGAAATAAAATAAAATAGAAAGTAATGTCAAAAGAATAGAATGATTTTACATGTATGTAAATACAAAGTGACAATTTGCATTGCTCCTTTAAATGGATCACAATCAACTCGATTCATTCCGTACTGAAGTAACCCACAAGTATTCCATTTGTTACCTACAAATAACAATAAGTATTGTCAAATTACATGCATGCATTGTATTGGCATGCCACACCTCTGCCGCCAGTTTTTTTCTACTTTTTCCATTGTTAAAAAATGATGGGAATGTAGGTGTAGAGGTCGACTGAACTGGCGCGCATGGTGCATAGGTGAAGTGTTTTTTTGTCTTTCCTGAGGATATACTTTTTTTATAAACTCCTTTCTGTTTCATGACATCATCATCATAATGATCACACGAGCGTGGCTTCATTTTCTACATAAATGTGGATGTACCATTGGATCATCATCATTTCCATTTATATGTAAATTCTCATTTAGGGCTACGGACGACATGTAAGAATTTGTCCACATTGGTATTACTGAATGCATACTGAAGCCATAAAATTATAGTGAAATAAAGTTGAATTATAGCAACCTTCAGGAAACTTGTTGCTCGTCTCTCATAAATTCTTTTTTTCTACATAATGTTAAGATAAGGTTAAAAAATGCACACGTAGACACGCATAATTGTGATGTGATACGTAGGTACTAAATTAGTTTTTAACGTAGCGATTATAACATTGACCAAAGGAAGAATCTCCAGACTAGACTCTTTCCAGTAAAATAGTCATGTCGTCATCATACTGTTTGTTCATATG
The DNA here is from genome assembly GCA_004115045.4 of Sinella curviseta. Lineage (NCBI taxonomy): Eukaryota > Metazoa > Arthropoda > Collembola > Entomobryomorpha > Entomobryidae > Sinella > Sinella curviseta. Next base: position 35,426,733 of record CM023203.3, on the reverse strand, counting down.
AAATTTTGATGGGCCAAAAAAAGCAAACAAAAAAAACTTGCAACTTTTTGGTGTTAATGGAGTAAATCGTTTTACACTAAATTTACACATTTTTGCTAAATTTTATTATGCCACGACCATGTGAAATGCTTTTAAAACTGGTGGTTCTTAAAATACATTCAAAAGGAGAAAACGACATTACAAATGGATGGCAAATAAAATGTGTAGGATGTGGGAGGAGGGAATCTTTTCACATTTTAGGCAGGCGTTACGGAGCCGTATTCTCCAAATTGGAAAAGCAACGACTATTTGTATATGCAATAGGCACCTATAATATGCAATATTACGCAGTGAACCCCAATTAGCTCGTGATATCTGAAATACCAAGGCCATCAAAGGGAAAACATTGTTTATGGTTGTAAGTGTCGTTTACAAACAATGTTTATTCTTGAACTGAACCAACTATTAGTTCAATAGCTTCATTCCTCCCACAGCAGCGTACTCATTGCCGCACGAGTCAGCTCGCACATGGTCTCATCATCCTCATCAGATCATTTATCTCATCTTGCTTGCACCTCATTGTGACATGATTCATACATTGATGGTTACCAAGTTATTTGTACGCGTTATACTGCAACGTGTCCCATGCTCATGTATCGATTTAATAGGAAGCGTATTCTCACATAAGCCAACATGTACCATGCGAAGGGAAGCAGCAAGTAAACTAATGATTTTTTCCAGAGGTAATTCATGCATAGTTCCTCTTTGGATTTTTCAGTTGGAAATTTTGAAATGAATTAAACCTTTTTGTAAAAAAAATGCTAAAAATATAACGGCAAAACCTACTATCATTCGTTTTCATTCTCGACCGCATTATAAACCTGACAAGACGACAATCAGCAACCGGGACAGATCATTAACACACACACATTCATAATTGTTTGGGTGCATAAAAGTTATTGGACTAATCGTCATCATGGACGACCCAATGGAGTTTGGAGACGAGGCTTACAATAAGCCTGGGAAAGCCAAAGATGAACCTGTTTTGGTTTTGTCGAAAAAGAAAAAGTTAAAACCGCTTCCTCCCATCCCACGACTTCCAAAAGATATTGATGAGCAATACAGCGGCCTTCGAGGAACAGAATACCCACCTATTCTTCAAGCCCACTCTTGGACAAAATCTGCCCCCTATAAGCAAGAGTTTACTGATTTGAGTCCTGGCGAAAACATTGGAAATCATTTTTCAGGGATCAGGTATCGAATGAGGGAGTTGATTCATCCCCCGAAACCCAAAAGTATGCGTATTCATGTTGACATTAAAGCGTACAAAGCACCACCGCCAACGCTTGATAAGAAGTATACTCAAGGAATTTGCAGTTACTCCATCATGCCAGTTGAGGTATTCACTGACAAATGTTTCTAAAACTAAAACCAAGCTTTCGTTTTTGGGGCAATGTGAGAATATCGTTGTCACAAACTGTCATAATAATCTATAATGTGGAATGTATGTACACACAGACTTTACTAACTGGAGATTACAAGATAACTGCCCTTCAAAAGGAAATCGATGCAGAGCTTTTACCCGCACCCAAGAAAAAGATAAATAGGAACGAGAAAGAAGAAAGGAAATCCAAAAGGCTCAAAGGATGTCCCAAACCTATTGGATCGGATGGAGGAAGTGTGGAGTCGGCAACTGCTGAGACGAACACCACTGCAAACTTCTTTGCGACTTTCTGCAAGCGCGATGATGTAAACAAGGAGGATAACTTGGCTGATTTGACGCATCAAAGACTTTTGGAACTGATTTCCCAAAGAACAGAGTTGGTGGAACCTCTTTGGCCGGAGCAACAAATTATGCTGATGAAAATTGCGGATGAATTTAACCGTACACCGGAACCGACAGAGGAGGATATGGACCGCTATTATTATTACATTTCGGTATATTGACTAATTATTTACGGTTGAATAACTTCCTTTAACTCTAGAGAATGTAGTAATTTCATGTACTTTCATATTTCCAACAGAGCATTTCAGACGACGAAGTTGCCGATTGGCCAATGGAAATGACTAAGCGAATTCGAAAATTAATTCCCAAGAAATGCATGGAACGACGTACCATGAGATATTTGGTTCAGCGATTAGAAGACCGCACCAAAAAGCTATTCAAATGGGCATTGAAGAAGGCAGTTGTTGACTATATTCTCATGGACCCGACAGAAAGGATCAGAATTCGTATTTATCAAGTGCCACGACAGTTTCCACTTCATGTCATTCGTGGCCCTATTCCATGGCACGGGAATTTTGTTACTGCCAAAGAGATGATTCGGAGCACCTTGTACATGACACATCCAGTTGTAGTAGCTATTCGCAAATTGTGGGATGATAAGTAGGTTACACTGCACACTTTACTCACATGTCCATTCAAGAATAATTTTCTTTAGAAATTTGCGTCTAAAATGTCTTTGATCTCATCATTTGATAGATACCGACATCTACAATTTATTAACATGGATGACTTTTTTGATCCAACAATTATGCCATTAACACCTGCGAAATTGTCGGAGCATGTTAAGCGCTTGGTTTTGAAGGGCAGGAATCTTCTAGTCAATGAGTGAGAATTTTTTTAATCAAGCCATACAATTATAACAACTGTAGAAATACTTTGGAATATGCAGTTTTACCGCATATATGTAACTATGTTTTAGATGGCTGAATGATGTTGCTCAAGTTTTCATTGAGCAGAAGGATACTTGGGTGCATCTTGTGCCCCGAAAAAGGAATGGAAACTTTCAGGGACTGAACAAGTTCTTTAGCAGTGCAGCTGCGTTAATGTCACGGGAAATGAGAGATATGATTGTTGATACAATGGAGTACTTTGAAACTATATTCGAACTTTATAAGGTAATTTGGAACTTTTAGAAACGGCAGTGAACGTAAAAAAAAGTTTCGTGGTAAACTTGTATTTGGTCACCTTATATAGGACGGCAATGCATATACTGGGGAATATCAAGAAAGATTATTCGAAACACGACCCATACTAACAGTTACAGTGTATGCAGTTGACGGACCACCGTTTATCAGGTTTAGACCTCAACTCCAGGAAGTTCGCACAAAGGAACCAACGCTTACTGATCGAATGGATTGTGTGAATACGATCACACAGCAGCTTGCCAGCATTGTAGCAGGAAGCAAACTTATTCCCAGAGTAGAAAAGATTTTATTTCCAGGTTAAATTAATATTTTAATAAAAATGAACTGCTGAAATGCTTGAAATATGAACTACGGGTATGTATACAATTTGCAAATGAACTGGAGCAATTTTTACATTCAATTTTACTAAACAGATCTTTACCAAAAAGATTTACACCTGCTGGCCGTGGCTTTGCATGAATCAAAAATGAAGGAAATCTTTGCCAGAGTTTCTGATATAATTAGAGCTAATCTTCCTGGACCTGGGCTCTACATTGAATTTTACAACGATTACTTTTGGTTACTGGATGGAACTGCAGATCAGCAGTTGCAGACATTCTTGGAACGGGAACCTAATTTTAAGGTTCCAACCAGATATCCGCTTCATCATATTGAATTCTTTATGTAGAGTAAACGTAATGTTGATTTCAAACTCTCGATGTTTTGTTTGCAGCACATGAATGCTAAAATTGAAGAGTACGAAAAATTGAAACAGGAAATATTTCAATTTCGAAAACTCCTTCCACTTGGATTTGTCGCACTTGACTGTTCCGGTTTCAATAATCATTTAATCAACAAATTGGACTCTCTCATAAATGTGATAGTACTTGGAGAAGCAGAAAAGAACAGCAGTCTTTTAAATCTGTACTTTATTACATGACATTCAATATAATGGTCTTTATAATATGTCAACTATATCCAGGTGTTACAAAAACGACTGAATTCATTTCCAATAGAGTTTTGGATACGTTTGAGGAAATGGCTTCACGAACGAGTGAAAAAGTTGAAACAACTGCAGACCTGGTTAATCTGACAAATTATCTGAACAAGTGCATGTCTGATACCTTCTTCAAAATGAAGTCAAATATTTCTGAAGCCATGCAAAGGCTCTTGTTTCTTCTTGACCATTACGTTTTTGATGGTACGCACATTTAAATTAACATATTTGACCTTGATTTAGAGTTTCATAAAATGCTTAATTTGTCATTGTATGATTTTATAGATGAGCAGCTATTACTTCACAGTAAAGCATACAATTGGCCAGAACACTTGGACAAAATTTTCAATCAAAACTCTACCAGACTGCAATTAAAACGTGACCAGGCAGAAGAGCAACTCATTCTGGACAGGAAAGCATATGAGGGAAAACTTGCCAAGATTATCACCGCTTTGGATGTGTACAAGACCAAAGACTCGCCGTTTCTGAATACAGAGGAGATGAGGATGAATGCGGAATCTTTACAAAAGCTAAATGATGAAATACAAGGCGCTATAACAGAATCCGATGTTAGCTACTATTTCAGTTCCAATTATTTCGTTAGTGTAGTCAGTAAGTTATTTATAGTTTCTTCAATGCTACTTTTGGTTTCACAATTTTATAGAGACTGAACGAAGAAGAAAGACTACTGGATCAAGAACAAACCACATTTAATGATCTCACGACGTGCATTCAGCTTATCGATCCGTACTACAAACTTTGGGTTACTGCTTACGAGTTCAATACAAAATATAAAAACTGGATGGATGGTAAATGAGAAAATATTAATTGTTCGTATTGGGATTCATTTGGGGTTTCTTGATACTGATTGACTCTTCCATTGTCGTGCTTCCATCAAGGTCCTTTCATGGGACTTGACGCTGAGAAAATAGCGGATGATGTGGAAGACAGTTGGAAACTCATGTACAAATTGAGCAAAGTGTTCCAAGATCAACCAGGACCTCGCAAGGTGGCTGACACTGTTCGCTCAAGAATTGAAAAATTCAAGTTATACATTCCACTGCTCCTATGCATTTGCAACCCAGGATTAAGAGATCGGCACTGGAAGCAGGTAGAGTGAAATATTTTAATAGAAAAATGTATGTTTGCTTGTATTCGCTTATAAATACGAGTGACCACTTTTCATGGATCAACTTTTCTTGTAGATGAGTAACATAAGCGGGGTGGATTTGAAACCAACTCAAGAAACAACATTAGCGGAAATGATTGATACAGGATTAGCCAAAAACACACAGCAACTGGAAGATATCGCTGCATCTGCGACCAAAGAGTATCAATTGGAAAAGAATCTGGCCAAGATGAGGGCAGAATGGGCGGACGTCAAATTTGAATGCATTCCTTATAGGGAGACTGGTGTGAACATTCTATCAGCACTGGACGACATTCAAACCATGCTTGACGGTAAAAGATTATCGGTTAAAAATGATTTTTTTATTATTGCACTAAACATTGACATCATTCGTTACGTATTTCGCATAGATCACATCCTCAAAGCACAGACAATGCGTGGATCCCCATTCATAAAACCTTTGGAAAAGGATATGAAGCGATGGGAAGAAAAGTTGCTGCAAATGCAGGACATTTTGGATGCATGGATAAATCTACAAGCTACCTGGATGTACCTTGAACCGATTTTCTCGTCCCCTGATATTATCAAGCAGATGCCTAACGAGGCTAAAAAGTTCCAAGCTGTTGACAAGGTGTGGCGTGATATCATGAAGAGCACCACAGAAAATCCACAGGTGCTCCGTGCCACAGAGTTCCCCAACATGTTGAAAGAACTGAATAAGGCAAACGTTCTCCTTGAGGAGATTCAAAAGGGACTCAACGACTATCTGGAGAAGAAGCGACTCTTCTTCCCAAGATTCTTCTTCTTGAGCAATGACGAACTGTTAGAAATTTTGAGCGAGACAAAGGATCCACTTAGAGTTCAACCTCATATGAAGAAGTGCTTTGAGGGTATTCATCGTTTGCATTTCACTCCAGAACTGACAATCACCGCAATGATCTCTGCAGAACAAGAGCAAGTCCAGTTTGTGGGAATTATTAAACCATTGGACGCCAGAGGAATGGTTGAAAAGTGGCTGATTCAAGTCGAGCAGCAAATGCTAACGTCACTGAAAGACGTTATAAATCGGTGTGTACTTGACTATGGACACACGAAGCGAAGGGAGTGGGTACTCAAATGGCCAGGCCAAGTGATTTTATGTGCGGACAGTATATTTTGGACGGCAGAAGTGTCTGAAGCAATTCGTAACGGGACAATGGCAAACTATTTAGCACAAAGTAATAAGCGCATTGATGAGATTGTCGTTCTGGTGAGAGGGAAGTTGGATCCTGGAAATCGGATCACGTTGGGAGCATTAATTGTAAATGTCACAGATAATTATTACTGTTCATCTACAGCCTCATTTGTGCTTTACAATGTGATACTTACTGGTCCATTTATCTTTGCAAGGTAATTGCGGTACACGCCAGAGACGTGGTAGAGAGTCTGGACAACATGAAAATTAGCACCACGTACGACTTCAATTGGATAAGTCAGTTGAGATACTACCTGGAATCGGGAATAGTGCGAGTAAAAATGATTACGACAGATATGCGTTATGGCTATGAATACTTGGGAAACAGTCCCCGTCTTGTCATTACTCCCCTGACGGATAGGTGTTACAGGATCCTAATGAGTGCAATGAAACTTTTCCTCGGTGGGGCTCCTGAGGGACCAGCAGGTTAGCTGCAACACGCTCTTGTTTCGCCACATGTTGAAAATTGTGTTATCATAATATAAAAAATGTATATTCTAAAATGAATGTTACTTATTTAGGAACCGGAAAAACGGAAACTTCAAAAGATCTTGCCAAGGTATAATTTAACGAACAATTTCTTCGTTTTAAGAGAAAACAATGAAGATTTTTTAATGTCTTTGATTTAATTTTATAGGCTGTGGCTAAACAATGTGTCGTGTTTAACTGGTAAGAATCATACATTACTGCTGATATTTTAACATGCTGGAAGACTTTTTAATTTATTTGTTTCTCTCTAAACCCACAAATAGTTCCGACGGTTTAGATTACAAAGCTATGGGGAAATTCTTCAAGGGTCTGGCTCAAGCGGGAGCGTGGGCTTGTAAGTACCTATAATCAGCCACTAAGTCCACTAAAGCTATACAATTTCTTTAAACATAGCACATTTTTCATTTTTAAGGCTTCGACGAATTTAACCGAATCGAGTTGGAGGTGTTGAGTGTCATAGCTCAGCAAATTCTTACGATTCAGCAAGCCATTGCTGCAAAAGTGAAAACGTTTATTTTCGAAGGAACCGAGCTTCGTTTAAATCCTACTTGCTCTGTGATCATTACTATGAATCCGGTATGGAGCTTATAATTTGAATTGAGTAACACAGTTCCAACGTCGGAGTTTTTGCTGGTCATTGTCTCATGAAATGATTCACACTCCTATAGGGTTACGCTGGTCGTAGTGAGTTGCCTGATAACCTAAAAGTTCTTTTCCGTACGGTGGCTATGATGGTTCCAGATTACGCTCTTATTGGAGAGATTTCGCTCTATTCCATGGGATTTGTGGATGCGAGAAAGTATTGAAAATTATATGCATGAAAAATTGTTGCAAGCAGTATTTTAAATGGAAACCAACAAAGTGTAATTTATTTCCGGTTTAGTTTGAGTGGGAAAATTGTGGATACGTACAAATTATGCTCGGAACAATTATCGTCTCAGCATCATTACGATTACGGAATGCGAGCAGTAAAGTCTGTGCTAACAGCCGCAGGCAACTTGAAATTGAAATACCCCAACGAGGATGAAGGAATGTTGATCCTGAAAGCCATCAATGATGTCAACTTGCCAAAGTTTTTGGCGCAAGACGTTCCTTTGTTTGAGGGAATCATTTCAGATCTTTTCCCAGGAGTAAAGCTACTCAAGCCTGATCTGGACACTCTCGTTGCGGCCCTGAAAGAAGTGTGTGACAGGAGAAATCTGAAGGCTACGGATTTCTTTGTGGAAAAGGCTTTGCAGATCTACGAGATGATTCTTGTACGACACGGTTTGATGGTTGTCGGAGATGCTATGGGAGGAAAGACTTGTGCATATCAGGTAGGCATTTCCAAAACTCACATTTTTGGGAAAGAGAAAATGAATAACAATTGGCAATGTTTTAGTGAACGCATGTATGCTTTCCAAATATTGCAGTGTCTTGCACAAGCCTTGACAGATATTCGTACAAACAAGTTGCCTGGTCTGAATGAGAGAAAGGTCCAATATAAAATCATTAACCCCAAGTCGATAACAATGGGTCAGCTCTACGGCTGTTTCGATCCTGTCTCACATGAATGGTCTGATGGAGTTTTGGCCACATCTTTTCGTGAATTTGCCGTGTCCACCACTGATGACAGGAAATGGATTGTGTTTGATGGTCCTGTGGACGCTGTAAGCTTTTGTAACACAATCAAAAATGCTAACAGAAACTAACTGTTACATGATGAAGTTTATTGGTAAAATAGGTGTGGATTGAGAATATGAACACTGTACTGGATGACAATAAGAAATTGTGCCTCATGTCTGGAGAAATCATTCAAATGACTCCAGTTATGAACATGATGTTTGAGCCGGCTGATCTCGAGCAGGCTTCTCCTGCAACTGTTTCTCGGTGTGGTATGATTTACATGGAGCCCCGAGAGCTTGGATGGCGACCCTTGAAAGATGCGTATTTGGACAGGATTGGAAAGGGAGTGAACGAAGAGCAAAAGGAAATGATTGATGAACTTTTCGAATGGATTGTGCCTCCTTCCTTGGATTTTATTCGCCATGAATGCAAACGATTTGTAAATAGTTCCGAGCTTCATTTGTTCCAGGTTGGTTTATTATTATTATGACCTGTAACGGTAATGTGAATACTCTTGACAATTAATTACCGCTTTGAATACCTTATTTACAGGGCTTTTACAGAATCTACAATTCACTCCTACGCGGAGACAATGGAAATGAAGATCAGCAAGCGCAAAGCTCGACGTGGCTGCAATACTGTTTCATTTTTGCTGCTATTTGGGGGCTATGTGCGACAATAAATCAGGACAGCAGAGAAAAATTTGACGCATTTTACCGACAACTGCTTTCAGGAAATAATAAGGACTATCCAAAGCCAAAGGGATTCAAACTTAATAAGAATCAATTATTCCCTGAAAAGGGAATTGTTTTCGACTACATTTGCGACAAGAGAAATAATCAATGGGTCTTCTGGATCGATATTGTTGATCGAGAGCATTCTAAAATTTCACCGACAGCCAAGGTGAGTGCATAATATTTTTATCAATTATAAAAAATTGTTTTTAGAGTTGCATTGCGCACATTGTGCAAACTGAAATATTTAATTAGGTGAACGAAATCATGGTTCCCACTGATGAAACAGCCAGACAAATCTTCTTTTTGAAAATGTACTTGACGAATGAGTACCCGTGCATGTTTCTTGGTCCAACGTATGTATTTGCACATTCACTTACTTGAAATCACTATTCATATGAAATGAAATATGAAAATATAATTAATTGCATGCAAATGCTTATCAGGGGCACAGGAAAAAGTGCACTAACACTTAGCTACATGATGTCGCTCCCAAAAGACAAATACATTCCCAATGTCATCAATTTCTCTGCTCGAACGTCTGCGAATCAAACGCAAGATATCATCATGAGCAAATTGGACAGGAGGAAGAAGGGCTATTTCGGTCCGCCAATTGGAAAGAAGTGTATCGTTTTTGTTGATGATTTAAATATGCCCAGTAAAGTATGTTGAGATCAATTATTAGAAATGATTTGAAAACATTAACAAAGGTAAACTTTTAAAAAACTTGACATTTGAATTTGCTAGGAAATTTACGGAGCACAACCGCCTATTGAAATCCTACGACAATGGATCGATCATAAACACTGGTATGACAAAAAGGACACTTCCACCATTAACCTTGTGGATTTGGTAATGTCACATTCAAAGTTTCAGATATTTTTCATAAAAACTTGCCGTTTTACACAATTCCAAAAACTGAAATGTTATTTGTAGCTACTGGTAAGTGCCATGTCCCCACCCGGAGGAGGTCGTACTGACATCACGGCCAGATTTGTTCGTCATTTTAACATTCTTTCCATAGACTCATTTGACGACAACACCATGAAAAAGATATTCCAGGCCATTGTTGATTGGCACTTTGGCAAAGAGTTTGAAACAGAGGTTGTCAGGTGGGCTAGGCCCTTGGTCCAGTCGACAATGCAAGTGTACAAGTCTGCTGCTTCGCTATTCTTGCCAACGCCATCCAAAAGTCATTACGTTTTCAATCTGCGAGATTTCTCCAGAGTCATTCGTGGCGTACTTCTGGTCCCCAACACGCATTTGAAGGAGGGTTCTAAACTCATGCGCCTTTGGGTTCATGAAGTGTACAGAGTGTTCTATGACCGTTTGGTTGATGATGACGATCGAAACATTTGCTTCAACTTGGTTGGTGAAACGATAGCAGAAAACTTTAAGACTGAAATCACCAAACTACTGGGTCATTTGGTACCAAACAATGAAAAGTTGGAAGACAATCACTTGCGGAAACTTTTCTTTGGAGACTACATGGATCCAAAAGCAGACATTAAGATTTACGATGAAGTCAGTGAAATGCAGGAGCTAACAGATGTGATGGAATGGTATCTCAAAGACCACAATTCCATGTCCAAGACGCCCATGTCACTGGTATTGTTTCAGTTTGCCATTGAGCACATTTCACGTATTTCCCGTGTGCTCAAACAAGACAATGGCCATGCACTGCTTATTGGCATCGGCGGAAGTGGAAGGCAGAGTTTAACAAGAATGGCGTCATTTATGGCTGGTTATGATCTGATTCAAATTGAAATCAGTCGTACGTATGGGTCACATGAATGGAGAGAGGACATGAAAAAAATATTGAAGCACGCAGGGAATGATGGCAAAGCGACAGTGTTCCTCTTTACTGACAACCAAATTAAAGATGAGAGTTTCGTCGAAGACATTAATATGGTGCTGAACACCGGGGATGTTCCAAACTTGTTCCAGGCAGATGAAAAGGGGGAAATTCTTGAGAAAATGCAGAGTGCCGCAAGAGAAGTCGGCAAAAAGATTGACACGACCCCATTAAGTTTGTACAACTTTTTTGTGGACAGAGTGAAAAACAATTTGCATGTTGTTTTGGCGTTTTCCCCCATCGGAGATGCATTCCGAAACAGGATGAGAATGTTTCCTTCACTAATTAATTGTTGTACAATTGACTGGTATGTAGATATTTTGCATTTAATCAGAAAAGAATAGTTTTTCCTGTGTGAAGAATATACATTCAAATTACTTTACTTTTAGGTTCATGGAGTGGCCCGATGATGCGCTTACCAAAGTGGCGCAGAAATTCTTGGCCACTTTAGAAACTCAAGACAGTTATCGAATCGCGTGTGTAGAAATGTGTCAGACGTTCCACTCGTCGGTCAGAATTTTGTCCAAAGAGTAAGCAAACATGAGTAATGAATTCTAATTGAATAAAGGGTGTCGTAATTTTTACCTAAAATGTGAAATTACATAGATTCTGGGAAAAGTTTGGGCGAAAGAATTATGTCACTCCCACTTCTTACCTGGAGTTGATCTTGACATTCAAGAGTCTTCTCGGACTAAAGCGCGATGAAATAGAGGCTCAACGACAACGGTACTTAACGGGCCTGGAAAAGCTTCAATTTGCATCTGCGCAAGTATCAGTGATGCAGGATGAACTCACTGCTTTGCAGCCCAAGCTTATCGAGACGTCAGCGGCAACAGAAAAGCTTATGATAAAGATTGAAAGAGATACTGTAGATGTGGAAGCAACAAAAGAGGTTGTTGCTGCAGACGAGGCACTTGCCAATGAAGCCGCCGCTGCCTCACAAGCAATTAAAGACGACTGTGAGAATGATTTAGCAGAAGCTATTCCAGCTTTGGAAGCTGCCCTCCAAGCTTTGGATACATTGAAGCCCGCTGATATTACTGTTGTAAAGTCCATGAAGAATCCTCCAGCTGCGGTCAAAATGGTGTTGGAGGCAATTTGTGTGATGAGGGGATTAAAACCGGAGAAGAAAATGGATGCAAACGGAAAGCAGTACGAGGACTATTGGAGTGCTTCATTAAAAATGTTGGGAGACATGAAATTTTTGGAGGGATTGAAGGAATACGACAAGGATAATATTCCGCCTGCCGTTATGAAGAAAATTCGAGACAAATTCATCAAGAATCCCGACTTTGACCCTGCCGTCATTAAAAACGTGTCAACAGCTTGCGAAGGTCTCTGCAAATGGGTGAAAGCCATGGAAGTATACGATCGGGTTATCAGAATTGTCGAGCCCAAAAAGCAAAAGCTGTTAGAAGCAGAGTCAGAGCTTCAAGCTCAAATGGACAAGTTGAATGAAAAGCGAGCACTTCTCCAGCAAGTCACGGATAAATTGCAGGCTCTCAATGACGAATATGCTGCAATGAACAAAAAGAAGAAGGACTTGGAGGATAACATTGAACTTTGCTCTCAAAAGCTAGAACGAGCTGAGAAACTAATTGGTTATTTTATAGCGAATTTTAATAAATCATATTACATTTAGCCATGAATAGAGGCAGGATAATTGAACGCTGATTTTTATTCAATACAGATGGTCTGGGTGGAGAAAGAACCCGTTGGAGCGAAGGAGCAGCGAGCCTTGCCGACCGTCTGATAAACATAATCGGTGATGTACTAATAGGAGCTGCGGTTGTTGCTTATCTTGGACCATTCACAGTCGACTTTAGGGCTGTGAGTTCAATAAAAATGTTTTTTGCAAAAGTGAATGGAAATAAAAGTTCAACTGTCATTAACAAACACATTTCCTTTGGCATCTGTTTATGTAGGGTTGTGTTGAAAAATGGCAAAAATTATGCTCCAGCATGGAGGTTCCATGTTCCGAAGTTTTCTCTCTGATAAACACACTGGGAGACCCTATTAAAATTCGTAGCTGGCATCTCGCAGGTCTTCCTGTGGACACATTTTCTGTTGACAACGGTATAATTGTAACAAACGCTCGTCGGTGGCCACTAATGATTGATCCTCAAGCGCAAGCTAGCAAATGGATTAGGAATCTAGAGAAGCCAAACAGTCTCTCTGTGATCAACCTCTCAGACTCCAACTATATCCGAGTTGTCGAGCAAAGTATTCAACAAGGCCTCCCAGTTTTGCTGGACAACGTCGGCGAAGATATTGATCCCGCTTTAGAGCCAGTCCTGCTAAAGCAGACCTTCAAACAAGGGCCAATTATCTGCATCAAAATTGGCGAGAGCATTGTCGAGTACAACAAAGACTTTCGATTCTACATCATTACACGCCTTAGAAATCCTCATTATCTTCCCGAGGTTGCTGTGAAGGTGACCTTACTCAACTTTATGATTACGCTGGAAGGTTTGGAGGATCAGTTGCTGGGAATAGTGGTGGCCAAGGAACGGCCAGAGTTGGAGGAAGAGCGTCAACAATTGATCCAACAAACTGCTGACAACTCAAAGGCACTAAAGGAAGTGGAGGATAACATACTCCATACTTTATCGTCGTCTAAGGGAAATGTCCTGGAGGATGCTAGGGCCATTCAAATTTTGGATTCCTCCAAGCAAATTTCCATCAGTATCATTGAGAAACAAAAATACGCTGCAGAGACTGAAAAGTTAATTTCTGCCTCTCGAGCAGGATACAAGTCAATTGCCCGATATACAAGTGTCCTCTTCTTTTCCCTAACGGAGCTCCCTAATATTGATCCCGTATAAATATATTTTCTTACAAAAAATCAATTAAAATACTGTTCGTCTCCCGTTACCCCAATAATGAATCATTTATCTTTTTCCGTTAGATGTACCAGTACAGCTTGAATTGGTTTGTCAACCTCTTCATAATGTCTATCGAAAACAGGTAAGCAAGGAAGCGAGATGTACCAATTTCATACTTTACAGAACCATTTCCTTTGTTTCCAAATGTTTCAGTTGTTGTGTTGTCACCAACAGTCAACAATCCAAAGACTTGGAGAAGCGAATGAAATACTTGGGTGACCACTTTACGCTGAGCTTGTATAACAATGTCTGTCGGTCACTCTTTGAGCGAGACAAGCTTCTGTTCTCTTTTGTGCTTTGCATGTCCATTATGATATCCCAGCATAAGGTAATGATGGAGGAGTACAAATTCCTTCTCACGGGAGGAGTTGGACTGGAAAATGAGCTGCCTAATCCTGCCCGTTCTTGGCTGTCTGCAAAGTCATGGGATGAACTGTGTCGAATGGTGGAGATTGTTCCGGTCTTTAACTCGTTCCTTCCCGAGTTCAAAAGAAAACTAGGCGGTTGGAAGAAGCTGTATGAACATGAGGAGCCCCACAAGCACAATTTCCCGAAACCGTGGACTAATCATTTAACTGACTTTCAGAAAATGATGGTGATACGGTGCTTGCGACCTGATAAGCTTGTGCCGATGATTATTGATTTTGTGAGTAAGAATTTAGGTCCTCAGTTTATCACTCCTCCGCCCTTTGATCTGAACAACTCATTCAAGGACTCCAACCATTTGACACCACTGGTTTTCGTCTTGTCTCCCGGAGCTGATCCCATGCTGAGTTTACTCAAGTTTGCGGATGACTGTGGCTTTAGTGGCGACAAGTTCCAGTCCATTTCCTTGGGTCAAGGACAAGGGCCTATTGCGAAGCAAATGATTACGAAGGCGTTTGAAGAGGGAACGTGGGTGTGCTTACAAAATTGCCATTTGGCTGCCTCTTGGATGCCCAGTCTGGAGAAAATATTTGAGGATATGCCCAATACAGAAATTATACCAACTTTTAGGCTTTGGCTAACTTCTTATCCCTCTCCTCAGTTCCCAGTCACTATCCTACAAAATAGTGTAAAAATGATTAATGAACCTCCAACTGGTATAACACATTTAAAAATCATAATTTATTTGTCGCATGGGATCATTACTCCTCCTATCCAATATTAATGTTTTATATGTTTCAAATTATGTAGGTCTTCGTCAAAATATTCTTCAGTCGTATCTGTCCGATCCTATAGTGGACCCCGAATTTTATCACAGTTGTCCAGAAAGACACGACGCATTTACGAAGCTGCTTTTTGGTCTTTGCTTTTTTCATGCCGTTGTTCAGGAGCGTAGAAAGTTCGGGCCGTTGGGTTGGAACATTCCATATGGATTTAACGATTCCGACTTGCGAATTTCTATTTTACAGCTTCAGGTAAGTCAAATATTTGGTATATTTGGTATGGAAAATAATAGTGAATACGTTTCAGAAATTAGTAGTAAATCATTAAAATCATTAATTTTTAGATGTTTCTGGGCGAGTCACACGGGGACATTCCTTTTGATGCGCTATCTTATTTGACGGGACACTGCAACTATGGTGGAAGGTATGCTGTCATCATCATAAAGTGAAATTGGTAATGAAACAAATTGTACATGCATTTGAATGAAATTTTGACAGGGTGACTGATGACTGGGATCGACGGACGCTGATAACAATCCTGGAAGACTTTTGCACACCGTATATGCTCACTCAAAAGAAGTATAAATTTTCCCCGTCGGGAGTCTACACATTACCTTCAAAAATGGACTATGATGAGGTGATTACATTCGTCAAAAAGTTTCCTCTGCTTCAAAAGCCAGAAGTATTTGGAATGCATGATAACGTGGACATTAGTCGTGAATTGAAAGAAACTCGCGAACTTTGTGATGCTGTACTTCTTACTCTCCAACGGGCTTCAGGAGGAGGTGAGGGACAGGATCAGAAATTGTCTGACATTGCCGCAGACATTCTCTCCAAACTGCCCAAGAATTTCAATCTGGAAGACGTCTTGCATAAATATCCCACAATGTATAACGAATCCATGAACACTGTGCTTGTGCAAGAAATGGAAAGGTTTAATCGGCTATTGAGTAGGATTCGCTCCAGTCTCCAGGAAATTCAAAAGGCCATAAAGGGATTGGTTATCATGTCACCTGACTTGGAAAGACTGGCAACGGCATTGTTGAATGGTAAATTACCTGCACTCTGGGCAAAAGTTTCATATCCAAGTCTTAAACCGCTTGGATCTTACATCAACGACTTTTTGGAGCGGCTCAAATTCCTCAGGCAGTGGTACGATGATGGGAAACCTGACTGCTTCTGGATGTCTGGATTCTTTTTCACGCAAGCTTTTCTAACCGGTGCCATGCAAAACTTTGCACGAAAGTACACCATACCTATTGATAGACTAACCTTTGATTTCAACATCCTTTCTGAAGACATGATGTATTCGCCTGCTCCCGACGGTGTATACGTTTATGGACTTTTCGTTGATGGGGCAAGATGGGACAGAGCTGGGTAAGGCCAACTTTGATGGATTTTGGAATGAGTGAACATTATAATTGAACTTTACCATTATGCTCAGCTAATTTGTATTTTGTTTAGTGGTCATTTGGCTGAAATGCTGCCCAAGGTGCTTTGGGATGCCATGCCCATTATCTGGTTTGTTCCGAAGAAGAAGGACGAAATCATTGAAGGGAGACGCTATAAAAGTCCGTTATACAGAACGTCAGAAAGAAGAGGAACGCTGGCGACAACAGGCCATTCAACTAATTACGTGCTGCCGCTTCTTCTTAATACAAACGAACCTCCGAGACATTGGATCAAGCGTGGTGTTGCATTGTTGCTTCAACTAGACAACTAAAACATGGCTTATTTGTAATATCATCAATAAAAATGCAACTGAATAAAGAGGAACTATGAAAACTATACGCTATTCAAACATAGTTTTGCCATGCTCGTATAATTTTTGCATCAAGTAGAAATTTGTAACGAGCAACCCATTATTTGACTTTTGGATATACAAAAAACTCATTATGCAGTTATATTTTGATGGATAACAACAAGTGTGTATGACACCTTCGACATGCGATAACAACAGTCAGACAAAAAATACTGCTCCCTACTTTACCGGTCAATCTTATATAAAAGTACGCAAAGTAGTATGCATATACATATTATATGACCGACGAAACAAAGCATCCCGTTGTTACTGATATTGTCATATTAAAACAGAACCTTGTACTTTGTTACAAAAGGAAATGCCTATTTCGCTATTATGGCTGTTATCAGCGCAGCATCATACACGTTGTTTGAGGAAGGATTTACGCAATTGTGAACCAAATCACAGATTAAACAATAGTAGTGACAAACGAATGAGTTTTTGTAATGTTCGTCGATCCATTTATTAGTCATTCTCATATCAACATCAGACGCACAATGCTGTAATGTTCATGGAAGTGGATCTGGATCGCAAAAAATATGTGAATTTCATTACCTTTAAGCGAATACGTGAAAATAGGGGAAAGAATAGTAACTGAAGTCACATAAGTAGCATCAAGCATCACAAAACGGATATATAATATAACAGCACACACGCACCTGTATCTTTTCAGCGTAGAGAAAAATAAGAGTCTGGTCCATATAGGCATGTAATTAAATATTTTGCCGAAATGAAATTATATCACCGTTCCACTTGTGACGACAAAGCCAGTACAGTCAGTGACAGGCCGAGGGTGTTCACAGGTTTCAGCAACAGTCAGTAATATTCCTGTTGTTTAACATGGTTTTTTTGTTTCAGCACTATTTTATCTATGTGATCTACGTCTCTCCCACCACAACCACCGTACCGAAACATTATTCTCATCTTATCCACTCTCTGCCAAAAACGTGAAAACGATAGTATGCTGCCCATTTTATGCCTTTTGTGTTAATGATATTTTGCTAAAATGAGTTCTAGGTGCAATGACTTACATGAAAATTATACTAGCTCTCGGAACATGTTTACCAGCCATGATAAGGATGTTGGGATAAAAATGACTATAACCCGTATTTAAATGTAATAATATTGGTTTGACCGTCATGGCATATAATATGTATGTATGTTATCAGAAGAGGGAGAGACATGCATGACGTTACCCAAACATGCATTGCAACAATTTTCTGAGGGTTACTCTCACAGTGTGGTATAATGTGATCTCGCGATAGTTTATCAAATACGGTAAATGATGACACCTGCTCACATGAGTGTAATTTTCCCGCAATGCAAAGATCTCATTTTTATCGAAATCGCTCGCTAGATCATCCAAAACGCTACTGATTAGTACAAACATATTAATTAATTTTAAATACGATAACAAATAGATTCATAAATCTTTAAATACGTGAAACGAAAATGGATTCCTTCTTAGGACAAAAAGTCGCATTTGTGAAGATTGCAACTTTGGTAGGTTTAAGAATACATTATATGTACTTGCATGTAACTTAATAATTGATTGTCAATGTAAGAGGTTTATGAAAGTGGTAGATTTTTAATTTTACTACCTGACAGCAGTAAATAGTGTAATTAATCGTTTTCCATCATGTTTGTTCACACCATAGATGGTTGGAGTTATTAATATTGGATTTACAGGACATTCTTTCGTGTCCTCTTCATCATCGGAAGAAGCATACCTGAGTGCAGTGATCATTTGTTTCATAGTTTCGTTTTTATGGACAATGGGAATAATTGTTGGGCTAATTAGTCAAGAATCGGAACCTCTACGCAAAGCGGTATTAGACCCAGTTACTTTTTGTACATCATAGTTATTACGTTAAGCTAATTAAGATTGCAATGTTCATCTACATTTTGCTTGTCATTTTGCAGGACATGGTATTTCATATGGTCGCCTGTGTGTTCTACCTGATAACATTGATATGCTTTTTCGTATCACTTGTTGGGAAAGGAAATGGTCCAGATCATCTCTGGGAAAGGATAATTTCTTTTGTACGTGTCTAACGTAAACTATAAATGATTATTATCAATGGTGATATAATTTTGAATGAATTCTGATTTGAATTGTCATTTAAATTTCAGTTACTTGGAATTACTAATACAATTTTGTACGGTTTTGGAGGATATTTGTTCTACAAAACGTAACTTGTACAATGTGAGCCAGTCAGCGACAACAGCTAAACTAACTTCTGAAGACGACACGAGCATCGACTTATATATTATTTTATACATACATTAATCGATACTGTGACTACTTAGCATTATATTAGAAATATTAATAATTTGTTTGTATAACTGAATCAGTAATGAGGTTTGGGTTCATCAAGTTGGTGTTCGAGTATTATAAATAAAATGTATTGAGCACGTGGATAAAATACGTTAATAGTTGATTATAATAGTAAGTAGTTTACAGTCGTAAAATGGGGGTAGTTTTCTCGGTTTTAAGTTCAATTCAAAAGTGTCTATTGACAAACACGTCAGGGTTGCCACTTGCAGATCCACCAATTTGTTATTTAAGAGTCGATGATTATTCGATTTGTGGTATGCTTATCATCGCTAATTATATACATGGTTCAAGTAATAGTCATAAATCATGATTACGATTATTGAATGCGACATGTTTAGGAGCACTGAGAAGTGGCCTTCAAGAGAAATGGAACCAGTCCCTAAACTCAATGATATTTCTTGAGCTTGGAACGCGACGATTTCTCTGGCCAATCATTCAAAAGCGTATGGATAGAATGGAGGCTAGCTTAAAGTACAACAATTGCAATTTAGAAGATCTCAAAACGAAATTTCCGAAATGGGACGATAAGAAAATCTTTGAAGTTCATGACTTGTTCCAAGCTTTTGAAGTGGATGGAGACGGACTAATCGAAATAGCAGAAATGCAAGTGATCCAAAACATTTTTTCTCAAGTTACCCCCATTGACTAAGCATAATCGCTTCTTTCCATATTTCTTATTGCGTTCGTTAGGAGCGTCGGGTTAGATAATCTTGGTGACACAACACTTAGAAAAGATAGGATTCCACAGTTAACATCTGGTGATGAGGACGGTACTGGGAGCATAGACTTTGAAGAATTTTTACAGGTATTTTCAAATCACCAGCGATTAATATGTAATCTATTGCACGCAAGTAACTTATCTCATATGTTTCTTTCAAAATTTTAATGACACGCGTCAGATTTTGTACGAACAACAAGAAACTCAACATTCTGAAACCCCACTGGCGAAGACATTTGTGAAAGTAAATAATGACATAAAGTTTATCCGGTGGATGAGTACAGTTCAACAAATTCGTGCCGGATACTTGTAAATGTTCTGAATGCCTCGACTATTCCCATTGTTCTTTCATTCTATTTTAAAGCTAAAATGAGTTAGGTATGTATGTAGTAGCCGTAAAATTAAAAACTGTATTTCCATCTTCTATGAATTTCCACTCAATAGTAAAATATGCTTCTATTTTTAAGACTTCTGTACTTTGTATTAAAGTTTTAATTTAAAAAAAATCTCCACACAAATACAAAAAATATACATTTTTATTATTCCAAAGTGTCTTTCAGGTAGGCAGTTGATTTCTCCGTTTTCACAAGAATAATATGTAGTAATTTAGTGTTTTATAAAAATATGTGGCTATTGATTTTTATGGTACAAAAATACAAATTGTTATAATTGCCATCATTGTATACATTTTATATTACATGCTTATATTATGTGTTAAACTCACTTTCACATGATACAATTAATTATATACAAAATAGCACCTAATCCCTGTTTTGGGACAACAATAAAATACATACATATTTAGAGAACTATAATTGCTTCTTCCATCACTTAGTATGTAACATTCATGAAAACATAAATCCATTATTTTAAAAAAACGTATGCAAATTAATCTTGATTTCATATGTGCTAAGCTAATATAATAACAAATCAACATGCAAAAAGCTCCCACTTGTTATATTCTCAATATTTCTTTATCCATTCTTGTAAATCTTTAGTTTTAGCAAGTATATTGCTAGAACTGTTATTTTTATGTCGTGGCGAAGCTGGATTTGTATCTTCGTTAACCAAAGATTCTTGGATATCCAACAATTTTTGTTTCGTTGATTTAAACTCTTTGAGCTCTTCCTCAAGGCTTTTCAGCAAGTCTGTGCAATCTAATCTGGTAGTGCAAAGACCACTCATCCTCAACGCGTCTAAAACCGTTTGACTAGATGTATTTTGACTATTTGACAATAGACTAGAATAATTCCTACTGGATGGAAATGCACCTGCGGAAGTCATCATAGTTGTGGGCGGTACTAATGGCTTTCTTGCTGAGGTTGGCAATGAAGCAGACACTCTTGTAGACTTTCCTAAAATGATGGGCATAGTATTTGGTAACAAAGCAGTGAAATTGGAACTAGAATTCGTATTTAAAAGTGGCGACTCATCCTGATGATAGTAGTAAGGTTGCTGCTGCTTATCTTTTACAACAGACCACATCAACTTCATCTGTTGATCTAAGCTAATGAGTGAGTTGCAAATTTCATCAATGTCCTTGGACAATTTCTTACTTTCAGAACTTCTATGATCCTTCAAGCTACTCACGCCTGAACTTTCTGTCTCTGAAACAAGGTCTAAATGAATGGAGGCCGGGCGTCGGGGGGAAACTGACTTTAGCAACTTTTCGTCAAATAGCAAAAGGTTATTTTTGGTTGTGGGCAGGATTAAGTGTGAGGAATTTGGGATTGGAGATGGATCCTTCAGTCTGTTCTTCTGCATTCTAATAAAAGCTTTCGCATCTTCAACAATTCTTTGATGAGTGTCTTCTGACATGGGCTCGCTGTTGGGGCCGGATAAGTCCTGTGGAACAACGGAAACACTACGTGAAATAAATTTAGGGGGAGGTGGAACATCGGTGGAAGTATCGTGTGTGGGTGGTGATGGGGAAGGTACCTTTACGCGTGCAGATTTGCTGGATTTTGTTGACACGGCTGCTCCCGTGAGAGATTTTTTCCTTGCAGAGTGCGTTTCCTGAGGACTGGAAGTGTCATATTTGGAGGGTCGTCTTGCGGAACTTACTTTACTGGTTGTGGACAAACTTGGCCTGTTCTGAATCTTTCTCCCCATTTCCGGCATCTGTGGGTAGACATCTTGTTGCTTTTGTGCTTTCGAGTTGCTTTCCTTCAACTCTAGAATTTCCTGCTTGAGAAGCTCGAGAGCTTGAAGGGTTGCGTTAATTCTGTTTGTTTGGTAAGAAGGATCTTGTTTGTCGGGAGGGGGATCGCCAGTTTTCCTTATCCGCTGTCCATCGCTGGATGGGTAGAGGGAAGAATTTGAGTCCGTGTTGGATTCAGAACCGTGTGCAGAGTCGTGGTTTGTGTCGGAAATGTCAAAGCTTTCGTTCATTTGTACAAGCTTGGCATTGCCCTTTGGCGATGAACGAGTGGACCGGAGGGATACCTTGTGTTCTGTTGTTACAGAATTCCCTGCAGACGTTCTCCTGGCCGACATCTCTTGCGATAATTGTTGAAGCTCTTGTTTCATCGCCTTGTATTTATTTTCTAGCTGTTGGTATTTAGCTTTCATGGAGCGTAGTTCATCGTCTGCCGCTTTGTCTGAAATATTTGTCTCGGATGCGGATCGTTTGGTTTGTTGCAAGCGATCTCGAACATCTTGTAATGAAGCCGTTAAGCTTTCTTCCAACGCTGCCTTTTTCAATTCAAAGTCTTCCTGGATTTTTTCTAGTGCCTCTTTTTGACTACGCATCAGTTTCCGCTTAAGCTCTTCTGTACCCTGCTCAAATTTTGCTACAATTTCTGCCTGTCTTAAAATATGATCTTGGCGAAGTTTCTCCTCCTGTAGAGCAATAGTCAGATTCAGACTGAATTATTTGGCATACTATGATATTTAACTAAATATGACTTTAATGTGGGATCATTTGGTTTACCTCTGCCAGTAGGTCATTTTGGAGTTTCTCAAGTATAGTTTTATGGTAATCTTTCATTTGGCTCAGTTGCCTCTTGTGGTCATCCCGAATGCTTTCTTTTTGCTTTTTAACCTCTACTTCCGCTGCTTTCATGACCTCGTCGGAAACTTGTTGCTTCAAAACTTTAGCAATTTTCTCCTCCTCGTTCTTACGAAAATCTTCGGTCAGCGCATCGATTTTCTGTAAAAATACAAATATTTCAACGTGAAGGCAAATTATCAATCATTTGTCATGTTAAGTGAATAAAGTTAAATAGTGATATCCATGTACCTTCCGATGCTCATCTTCCAATTCTTTTTGCCTCATTTGCAATGCATTTTCAAATTTAATTTTCAGCTCTTCAAGCTCATTTTGCAGCAAACTGTCTATTTCACGCTTTGCTTTGTCAACTTCAAAAGTCTTTTCACTTTCCATGTCTTTTCGCAACCTTTTTATTGTATCCTCTTTCTCCAATTTAAACTGAGCTACAGTCTCCTCTAAATGTTTCCTGTTGCGAACCAAGAAAAAGTACACAAAATTAATTGCAGGTAGGTAAGAAAATGACTTTTCTTTGGGAAATATTAATCTTCATGAATATAAGCTTACTGTATTTGCTCTTGTCTGGACTTTCTTTCTTCTTCTAATTGCTCCTTAAACTTTTTAAGCTCTTCTTCCATTTCATCTTTCATTGCCTTCTTCATCGCAGCAATATCCTCCGCTGAGTACTCAGGAGTGAAGGGTGTTTCCCTCTGAAGTGAATATACAAAGGAATGATAACAGTTTTAAATGTATTATCTAATTATTCACTATCTATAAAATATCCAATATATTAATCAACTTACTTTGGCTAAAAATTCTCTATTCGGAGCGCCCTTATTATATGCACGAGTTGCATTAACGTCAGGACCTGCAGCGGCATGAACACCTCCAGCAAACCCGATGTTGATTCCTGACTCTTGAGAAAATGTTTTATCCTTGTCTTCAGATTCCTCTTCAGTGTCATCGTCATTTTGTGGTAGATTTTGAGGTGGACCATCATCTTCCTATAAACATTATGTATTTCATTTATGTTAGTAAAATAATCGCAACAAAATGTTTGAGGGACTCGTGTGTAAATAAAGCGATACATATGTCACAAACTCAAAAGTTTGATCAGATTACATGACAAGGCAAAGACAAAATCTGTCAAGTTGGTGACATATTTTCATGTAAGATGAAATGTTCATATACCAAAAATTGCGTGCAAATGTGACAATTTATATTTTTATTGCCAATTTGCAAGCTGCCAATCTGGGCGGCTGCCTTCAGGTGCGATTGAATAACACACACGCAATATTAGTATTTTGAATTTTAAATGACACAAAATTCGAGTGAATGTAATAAAGAGAACCTTACGTTTTCATCTCCTGACATTTCAAACTTAAGCTCTGTGTTCTCGTCTAGATTAAACTTGACATTGCCTTTATTAGACCGTGACGTATTGCTTGATTCTATTTGTGAGACGACCATCTTCTCTTCATCTGAAAATTAAAAGAATCAATTTTGATTGTCTAGAGATTGGAATAGATTATATGTATTATGATTTTTAGCAAATTAGCAAATAGGTATGTCCTTCATTTCAAAAGTTATTGGTTTAGCAATGATAAAAATATTGGAGCAAATGAAATATGCACATTGCGAAAAGAAAAGGAAAATAAGATGGCTTCTGTGGGCTTTTAATTTGAATGAACTGAATTCGTAATTTGAGCGAGATTTTTTTTCTTATTAAAACGAACCAGTCATTTCATCCAGATTCATGGAGAAACCATCTAACTCATAAACATTCTCTGAAGGATTTGGTGGTCTGCCGGAACGAGTAATAGAATTCACAAGAATACTTTTTATCGGCTTCTTTTCCGAATCCCCAGCGCCTCCGGTATCCGATTCGTGCGTCAAATCCGAATAGTCCAAACTGCCAGAATTAATTGGCCCGCTTTTGAGTCTCGTTAAACCTTCAGAGCCTTTCATAAAGTTTGCTCCGCCTCCTGTGCATTCGACATTTTATAGTTAATTACAGTATTAATCACACTCATAACCGAACATATCATGGCACATTTTTATTTTATATACATTCATGAATGTACCTGTAAGGGTAAGGCCTGACTTGCGTTGAGGTTGAGGTCTAAACCTCACACTATCATCTTCATCATCATCCGTCGTGTCTTTAAATGAGTTCAAAGAGCTACCGGAAATGATGTTTGCATTACTGTTATTTTGCGAGCGGCTAATTGGATTGTTGTTGATGGGATTATGAAAATTATTGGAAATTGCAGAATTTTGAACTGCCGTTTGACGTAGATCTCCTGCTGCTGGTCCAAATCCGCCCAGTTTGCCGAGACTACTGACAGCTGAATTAATAGGGGCTAGGCCGGCTCCGGACCGTTTAAGAGGAGGTAAACTCTTTGGGGGTCGCATCGTTAGCGGGTCAAAACTTTGTATTTTATTCATTGCCAGCTCCGACCGAGCTTGAATGACTTTTCCTCGATATACAGGATCCATTGGATGTTCCCACTGACTCGAAAAAGATTTCGAGTTGTAATAAAACCATACGTCTCTGTCGCTTCTCTTCTGACGACTAAAATATGTCAATATTAATAATGTACATTACATATAAGCAAAACAGTAGTGCACAGTATTTAGTTGTTGCTTGTATTGGTAAGACAAGAGAAAAAATCATTTACCAAGGCTTCCAGCCGTCAGGTAGTGGGGCTCTAAGACCTTCTCGAGCTAAATATAGCAACTCAGGTTCTGACGAAATATCAATTCCTATTCGTTTGGCGAATTCTTCGATATCTATAGACAGAAGAAGAAGGGGGATGTGAAGACTCATATTGATAAGTGGTCATTTGAACCCATTAATCATGATTCAAATTATGAATGTCACTCATTTCCGATTGTGGTACATCTATCTATAATGTAATTTATCACGATACCCCATGTACACGCAAAGGCTACCTTCAACAAAAGCGCAAGGGGAGCCGAAAATATTTCTACCCAATGCATAGTACATTATTCTGCATGCGAGTTTATAGGATAACAAGAAGGGCTATCTATAGCGCTTTAAAACAATTTCCGGGTTCAGGGAAGATGACAAGAATAAGATAATAACCGCAAACAATGAGAGAGAATGTTATTTTTTACAAGTGTATGCCACACGCAGATAAAACGCAGTCTTTGTTTCTGGGAATTTGTTACTAATTTTGCCAAAATTGTAAAAAACTGCACGATAAATTCAATGTCAATCACTCCCTAATTGCATCTAATCTTCATGTCAAATACATATTATTGCCTCCTAAAATTAACCACAACATTCTTATACGTTGAAATGTTGTTAGTGGTCAGATGAATATTTTATCAACTCAAACAAAGTAATGAGTATCTGATGTGCCTTTGTGGTGGGTACCAAAATCGTATTTTTTCGTATAATTTCAGTTTCACCTTACTTACACGTTATCCAATTCACTCCCTAATTAAAATATGTACATAATGCTTACTTTTTAATTCCTTACTTTTTTACTTGCATGCGGCATATATTCTAACTTTTTGGTAACTCATAAAAACTATATGACTTTCACTATGATATATGAGGTTGTACAGTATCAGGTTTAAAAGCTAATTTTAACCAGCAACAACAATAACCTTTAAGAAATTACGTGAAAAATGAAGTTCAAGATCCTAAAATAACCCATCCATATTTGTTATTCTCATAATGCTTATTGCTTTCTAACATTTTTGAGAGAACCAAATGTCAATTTCAATTTCAAAAAATTTGTTCATTGTCAGCACAGACCATTATAATTTTTCTTTTCGCTATTGTTTACCTTCTTGTGTGGGTTCAAATGAGTCATCATCAGTCCTCTCTGAATAAATTAGAGGTTCAGCGGCCAAAGAAGAATTCATTTTACAGGTAGCAGGAATCCTAGTTAGAGGGAAAGTACTTGCTAAGATTACGATTTTACTGCACTTGTACTTGCTTCAGTCGAAAAGGAAAACTTGGCACTTTCGTTCTTTCACCTGCGTCCGTTCCTATATTCTACAGACATGGCCGTATAACAATTAAAAGGATTTTCTCTTTTTAGGTTCACACACACACCTTCACTGCACTTTCCCTTGCTCAAGAATGACAAAATTCATGCGGCTACTAGTTATCAGTTTTTTAGAAACTTTCCAATTTCAAGCATTCCATTTTACTTTTGGAATCACTCCTTTCTACACATCACAACAGGAAATTATTGTTGTTTTTTATTATCCACAGTCATGTTGCTCAACACTTTGTTGCATTTTGTGTTTGTTGCGACACAACAACCAAACTACGAATAATATATTCATTGAGTGTGCCATCCCGATATTATTTTACCAACAACAGTTACTGTATTCACATTCATTAGACAATAATAGTAATGAATACTCTCAACTAAAAAAACTTTTGAAAGCACGGGATACAAAAATTGTTAATGGTTGTGCAATGGTAATTTTATCCTCAGATGTCAGAAACAAAAGAGGGTTCTCTTAATTTAATTTAATCGGAAGAATACTCATGTTTCTGGTAATATTTCAGTACGTTTAGTCAATGGACTGTAAGAAAAGTAAAACTATGTTCATAGTGGCTTCTTTTTTGTAATAATATTCCGAATTCTGCTTTAATAATATAACGCACACTCATGCCTTCAGTAATATGTGTGGGAGTCGTAGTATGGAAAGGAATAATAATATCGGTAATAACATAAAAAGCTACTAAAGAACCTGATGTTGATATGTATTCTATTGAACTATTTGGCAAGCTTTCTTTTCACCGTTACCACGGGAAACGTGAGACAAACATTTCTCCCTAGGTTACCTAGGTATGTATCATGTATCAATCAATTGTACCATGCATGCATAGGAAAATGAGAAAAGGGAAAATGCTAGGGCAAGTGGATGTTACTCGTGTTCATTATAATTGTGTGTTGTAGACAGGGCTGATCCTCAAGACTTTCTGTGAAAAGGGGTTTGGGGTTTCACCTAAATGTATTAAATTGCGCAACACTCAAAGCAGTAGTTATGCTTCGTTGCTGCTTGTGCCTCAATTCCTTACGTTATTGTTGTAGTGGTCACATTATTACAGAAACATGTTGTAAGCGTGCACGTTAGAATTGATTAATATAAAAAGTTGGGCCAAGGGTAATAAAATTATACTGCTCATGTGGAGAACCATTCTTGTTTACGATTAGAAGGATCGTTTTACATGCTGTCAATGCAAAATTTTACCTGGAATGTAGTAGAATGACCTTCAATTATATTCGCAATAGATTACTCACCTCATTTCCTACAGCTTATTCAACATTATTGTTAGCTAGATATTAGAAATTTTTTCGTCTGCATATTTTCAAGGCTCTATTTTCTCCTGTTCTGATATTTCCTATTTGCCGAGAATATATAGTTTGTATTTTGTATTGTTTATCCCTGAGCTTAATGATGTATTACCACACACGCTATAAAGTTGCTTTGCTTAGATCTTTAGTTTTTGACAATTGTGCCCGGAAAATTATAGCCTTTCCTTAAAACCGAAATGTCACGAAAACCGCAATTGCAGTTGGCATTGAATTTTTAAGTCGAGCCACAGATATTTTAGTTGTAGACGTAGACACAGCTTGTTGGTGGTACTGTATTTGTTTAACACGTATTAGGTGCAGAAGAATATTAATGGCGGAAAGTCTGTAAGCATGATACGAATGAATGAATGAAACAAAGCCTGTTGTCGCTAAATAAATAAGAAACGATGAACTTTTGACTTTTTCAACGTATGGGAAATAAACGCGCACTACGTTGTACTTAAAACATTGCACGTTATGGTTTATTATTTACCCCGAATGTCCCTTCGCCCACTACTTCTACTAACATGTTGGAAAATACAATATATGCAGCGTGCTCACATTAGTAATGTGTATTCACAGTAATAAACAGTTATGACTTATGATCCCTGTGCACACGCAACTTAAAAAATTCAATTTCCGCTCATATACCACACGATAATAAAATGTTCCCTTTAGTCCCCTACTTCTTTTCCTAAATATTTGTAATTTATGAAACTATGAGATGAACTAAAATGATCAATACCGATGAGCTAACTTAAAAAAGGACAAATCAAATAACGATGACTGTAATACAGATTAGTTAATGTTTCTTAAGAGGAAGAGAATTTACTGTGAGTCTGGCATCAAAGGAAATTGAGTTACAAATGATTTATGATGTTTGTGAGACTTTGCATTTATATACACCGACAATTTCATGCTAAAAATGAGTCAACATCTGAAACTAAGTGAAATGTGTACATTCGCAAATGTGCACAGCATTTCTCTGCATGTATCTATTTTGTCTCTTTCTAATCTTTCATGCGACAGTGAAAATTTGACCTCCATGTTCTTTAATTAGTTAATGCGTTGTTGACTGCATTTTAGAACTGTTTATAGAAGAAAAATGTGATTATCTATTTGTGTGAGTAATCCGAATCAAACATATTTTTTCTAGATTTAGTCCACTCATGTTAACCCATTGGTACTTTTCTTCCTAATGTTATACCAAATAGGTACGTTGTGTAATTACAATTTTCAAAAGGATAGATTACATAAATACCTATGACGGCTTGTCATCTTCCTTCGTCCCTCTAATCATTTCCATTTCATTAGGTTGTCGGGTTGTCGCATCCCACGTGCATCCCTTACTTTACGTATGATTTATGATTCAGGAAAAGTTCGCATGACTACATAGAATTACTTTTTTGTTTGAAGTAGGGGATACCGGCAGACGAAGATACCAATATGATGAATGAAGTAGTGATGTATAAGATATGAAGTGGATGTTATGACATGAGATAATTTGATAATATAACAAAATTCTACTCACCCCAATACCATATCTGTCAGATACATGTCCCATTGTTGCTGCAGCACTGCGTGTGTAAGTAGCACTATCACTCTAGACACTCGGGTAAGGCTAATAGTTACAAGTAAAGTAGATGCTTCCTGAATTAAATCGAATCACGTACTTTTCCAATTACTTTGAAATGTTAATTTCCAACAATCCGGGTTGCATGCTTCACATATTATTTTTTATCATTAAGATAATAAAAAATACTATAGGGGTGACCTGCATTTGACTTTTTTATGTTAATGCATTACAGGTTTCTACAAATTGAAAAAAGTTATCAGACGAGGACGAGACAGAGGAACAAAATTTATTAGCTTTATTGTCTTGTGTTATCCCAATTTCTGTTAGAAAATTTGTCACTCGTCATACACCTACACTGACCATAGTAGTTGTTCAGCTCCAAGCAGAAAGGTCTTTGTGGAAAGCTACGCTGTATATATTTTTATAGCACAAACCTCAAATTCATCATGATGGATCAAACTACGGATAGCGCGGATTTGACAGAAACGGAGAAATACCTGCTCTGTGGAAATGAGGGCTACTCCGAATCCGATTCTGACTCTGGCACGGAAGAGGTAGCTCAGGATACTTTACTCGGAGGCATTCGGTCCGGCTTGAGTACCATCACGAGAACAGCAAGAAAATCTTTATCCACTTGCAAAAATGAAACAGGTAAAAAAGTAGTGCCAAGGTGCAAAAAGCTAGAAATTCATGAATCTACACGTATAAAACACGCAATTCTATCGAAGTTGCTAATATCCTAATGTTCGTTACGTGTTTTACGTCAACAAATCGCGTGCACTGTGCTTTTCGTTTGTTTTAATGTCATTGTGTGCTCAAAATGAAAACATTCCTTGTAGCGTTTCTTGTTGTTGGAATTATAGTTTCTTTGTTCTAGCATACAAAATGTATCTACTATGAACCAAGAAAATATAATTTAATGAATATCGATGATAAAGAGTCGTATTGAGTACTGTATACGATATACTTCTATTATTACACTTTCTTGAAGAAAAAGTCTTTCATGTTGTTGCAATGATGTGTTGAATGTTCTGTGCGCTATATGCACAGTTTTGGTGGAAGCATCAGCGCATTTTTAATGAAAAATGTTTTCATATGTACGCACGCAGAATTAAATGATGAGGTCCACAAAATTGAAGAAGCCAGCTTGAAGCTCTTAAAATTGGAACGGTCCTTTTTAAAGACTGCGAGCATCGTTTCGGATGTAATTGAAGATTTGGCATCCGACTATGAGGATGATGAAAATATTCAACCAATCTTTTTCAATCAAGAAAATGGCATTGATAAAAATGGATCTGGTGATGCCAGCAGCACTCATTCCAAACCAGAGCCTTACATATTTCGAGTATCTGAAAAAAATTTGGCTTCTGTTATCAACTATAAAGAAAAATTGTCTCAGGTATTTCATTTTTGAATACCTAAGAAATGTCATTATTGTCATTAGTACTCATAAGCTCATGGAATATGGATATGGTTCCAGGAATTTCACAAAAGACTTGACACGTACGAAAAAACGTTGACAAACAAGCAGCTAAAACGTGACAAAAAGTTTATGGCTTTACTAGATCAAATCAAACTTGGGAGAAACGGTATAATTCTCAATTCAATTAAAATGATCCCTCATTGTTGACATTATGGAAGGTAGAGAATGATAATCTAGAGAACCTTCATCTTGTCATAATCAAGTAACAGACGCCGAGATTTCAATGCAGAATGCAAAAAATGCAGAAACTGAGCTTGAAGAGAAAAAGGACGCTGACAATTCCAACTCAGCGTCTTCCTTCCTATCAAGTCTTCCCTACAGTGTCGAAGAATTACTGGAATATCAGTACAAACCTTACAATGAGGATGACGACATGGATCATTCTGTTCTCCCCACCATTGACCCCATTTCGAAGGAGCCTATTCGCCTTCCGGTGCGAAATAAATACTGCAATCATGTCTTTGATAGGGACTCCATTGGCCGCTACATTGCATCCAACCACCTCGCCACGTAAGTGCTTAAAATGATGCGTTTTATACAAAACTATGCACTTATCTCTAGTTATCTAAACGTAAATATTCATAATTATCATAATTATTTTCGGCAATGCATGCATTATTTCAGTTGCCCAGTTCACATGTGCAGAAACAAGAGAGCATTGACAGCGGATCACTTTGTTTCCGATTCCATCCTGACATCTCATGTTCGTCGGAAAAATAATTTTGAATGACAATTGCAAAGGATTGTAATAATAATTTATATACATACATCCCCCTCAATATTCAATATTGAATGTTATGTGCTTTATTTTATATTTTTGGATTCTGTTCTGATCTATACATTTGTGAGTCAATTCTGAATCCGATAAAAACTAATAAATACATAGTCGATTAAAATATCTGTCATTAAATCTGGCAAACCAAATGTAATGTATCTTATCTTATCATTTCTGAGAGCGAGCGTCTTCCTTTGTCTTTGTTCCACTCGTATTTTATTCACTTACCTATGTCTTGTTTGTGTGCCTGTGATGCCGGTTGATGTATTCATGATAGATATCTCGTCGCGTCGGATCGGAATCCATCCGTTGAATTTTTACTTGTCGCATAGTTTGTTTGTTTCCGGTATTCTCAGTGGCCAATTTTGGTAACTCGCACTCGAATTTTTCTCTTTCGTGTTTTATGCGTTCTCTTGGAGGAGTTGTGCGCGTGACAGATCTCAATCTAGCAAATTGTCTTCCCAAAAGTGTCAGTTTCAACAAAACACTGGATTTTAGTTACGGTTACAGTTAGAAATTGCTTGACCCTTTTGGTGTATTTTAACTGCGCTTTTCTTATCGATTCGACACTTGGACAGCCATAATCACACATTGTGAGCCACTACACGTCACGTGACACAATCAGGTAAGTTATTGATGACAAAGTTAAAAATATGTAGATTTGATGCTTTGCAAACTATGTAAACTGTGCATAATATTATTTGGATTTTGGAATTTATATAAATTTGGTTTGTTCTTTGTTTCTTGCTCCAGTAAACATGCTACCAATAATACTAGCCAACAGGCGAAGCCGCAGTCGAACTAGGTCCCAGGGTCGTCTTTCGACATCTCAATTGGCTAGGAATCATGCAAGTAGTTACGATGATGATGATATGGACGACGACATACCTGCTAAGGCCATTAGACCTCAGCAAATCAGGAAATCTCAGTCTCAGCAGGAAACAACGAAGGAATTCTTAGCAGCATTTGCACCAACAAGAACAACTAAAGAGAAAGTACTCCAACGTCAGTCCACCTCCAAATCCCGTACTCAAGGTAATGGTGCAATCGAAGGAGCGAAAACTGGAATTCCAGGATCAGGAGTTGCAAATGCCACAACAGCAAATTCGAAGGTTCGAGAGAGGCCCTATTCAAAAGCTACCGCGCGCACGCCATCCTTCATCAGCGTCATGCCGCAACAATCAACAGGTCAAAATGTTTGGGCACCGTCTTACATGTCGAGATCCACACAAATGTCTTCAAATGCAAGGAAACGTGCAGGGGAGTCAGATTTGATAAATTCTGCAATGAAATGCGCCAGAAAGTCTACTGGTGGTGCTGCATATGGCCACTTGGTTCAGAAACAGGGGAAACCTCTGAATGTCAAAAAATCTGGCCTTGTCCAAACGAATCGTGTAGCTCCCGAACAAAGGAAACCACCAGTAACATCAGCATATTTTCAATCTCAATTGGCAGCTCCAGTTACTCTCTGCAGATCCACTGGCAATGCAAATTCATCTCCTAATGGCTCTCTATCATGTCATAGAAGACCACCTCAATCCCAATCAATTGCATCCCAGAGTATTTCACTTCCGGAAGTAGAAATTATCCGTCTTGTTTCCAGCGATGAGGATGATGATGACAAACCTACTGGGAACTCGCAGGATAATTCAGCCTATGCAAGCCGTTCAAGTAAGTATTAAATATGAAACGTCTACGAATTTCGTGCGCTAACGACTATCGAATCAAGGTGTATTAAGATAAAGAATAATGAAATATGTTAATGCTGTTCCTACTTCAGGTGGCGACAGTGGATCACCGCCCATGAGCCCCCAATTATCAGACAAGAGTCCAGCAAGGCGCATCCCATTTGTCGGGCATGCGAAGATGACAGCCAGAAAATTAACAGACCCATCATCATCAATCAGTACGGTTGGAGCTAATGAGACCAACGTTGTCATTACTCGTCCAAATGCAAGCGAAATTAAAGGAAATGACAACAGATGTATCGACAGTGTCATGAGGAATGTAATAATACCAACTCCATTTTCCAAGACCAAGAATGTTCAATATGGTACGAACGAAGTGAACAAGTCTGAGACAGGCTTATCTTTGCAAGAGGTTGCTCCTGTGCTGTTGGTCAACTCAACCGAATCTCCATTGCGTGAAAGAAAAATGGACGATGGTCAGGGTCAACTCTTTGACAAAGATGAGGGCATGTACGAAGATGATGGCGGTAATTGTGAAGTTGTTGATCAACTCCCAACTCAAAATGACGAAATTACGAAGCTGAAGAAAATGGGTCCCTCCGAGTTGCAGAAGATCCCACCCACTCAAGAAAATGCTGCTACTAGCCTTATCAGAACCGAGGTCGTGGGGGATTTTGTTGGTACGGTCAAAAACATCAAGGGACAGGAGGAAGAAATTCGTCAGCAATCCGAAGAAACAAAGACGAATGAAAATAACTCCATAACAGAACTTGAAGTGGAGCCAATGGAAAATGGTGACGCTGACGAATCATCATCTGAAAATGAAGAATTCGAAGATGCCTCAGAGATTATAGATGAAATTACTGATGAGTCTGATGAGGATTCTAGTAGCAGTGAATTGGAAGAAAAGAAGAGTTGGTGTATCATTATGTAAGGAAGATAATCATCGTCCTGTCAGCATCGATATAGATTTTAAATGTATTTACAGTTGATTATGTAGTTTTACATTTGTATGTGATACGAATTGTTTTAATTGCATCAGGTAGATATTGCGTGCAAGGGTTTGTGTGTCTTGTCATCCTCATTGTTTTTAAACAATTATGTGTTACTTCTTAAAAAATATTAACTTCTGCATATTATGTATTTATCATTTAATCTTGTAATCATTGTCATTTCTTTAATGTTATTGTGTCAAGGTTGAAATAAAGTTCAATGAATTGATTTAAAAAACTACATATTTATTTACTAACTCTCTTTTATTTAATTTGTAACATAATGTACATTATTTTAGGTCAAATATAACTTATACTTCCATTTTTGACATGAAACTTGGATGACTACAGTTTCCATATTTTAGACAGACGCTAGAGATGGCGTGAAACATTAGACAGGGTAATCTAAGATTTCTTCATGCTTTACAATTATACGATTACCATAAAAGAAACATTTAATTCAATATAACTGGTTAGCCTTGGAAGGAGGCAATGAAATCTTGTACAATTTTCTTTAACTTAGCGTCAGTTTCTTCTGAGAGTTTACCCTCAGCTGCAATAGACTTCAAAACATCTTGATGGGATGCCCTATAAATAAAAGGAATAACACACGTTGTTAGGTATGTAATTCAAAACATTGCGCAGTACTACAAAAAGTGTTAACAATTTCACTCGGTTCACTTACTTAACGTGCTCCAAGAACTGCTTTTCAAATGATGTAATCTTAGTGGGGTCCAACTTGTCGAGATGTCCACGGACACCGCAGTAAATTACTACCACCTGCTCCTCGATGGCCATTGGAACTGTATTATAACCAAAAGTCATATTAAATTACGCCCCTCTGGTAAATCGCAATCGTTAGAGATACGGAAAACTTGTACGTAACCCTTACCGTATTGTCCTTGCTTCAAGAGCTCAGTGAGACGAACGCCTCTGTTCAAAAGTTGTTGTGTGGATGCGTCCAAATCAGAACCGAACTGAGCGAAGGCTGCTACTTCACGATACTGGGCCAATTCCAGCTTCATGGAACCAGCGACTTGTTTCATTGCTCTTGTTTGAGCAGCAGAACCTACTCTTGATACAGACAATCCTACGTTGATGGCAGGTCGAATACCCTACACGAACAATAAAGACAATTTTTTAACGTTGCGCCCATGTAAAATGCTTCGTTCGTTAATGGATTTTTAGCAAATTGAATAAGCATACCTTGTAGAACAACTCGGTTTCCAAGAAAATCTGCCCATCAGTAATGGAAATCACATTAGTTGGGATATACGCGGACACATCACCGGCCTGTGTTTCAATGATGGGCAGGGCAGTCAAGGAACCACCTCCGTTGGTTTCATTCATCTTAGCAGCACGCTCAAGCAGACGAGAGTGAAGATAGAAGACATCACCGGGGTAGGCCTCACGACCTGGTGGACGTCTCAGCAGCAGAGACATCTGAACAATTATAACAAAAACGTTAAATATGACCAACCTAATGATAGCCTATTTGCTAAGAAGTGAAAATAAACTCACTTGACGATAGGCAACGGCCTGCTTGGACAAATCGTCGTAGATAATTAAAGCGTGCTTTCCATTGTCACGGAAGAACTCTCCCATAGCACATCCGGAATATGGTGCAAGGTACTGCAATGGAGCAGCATCAGAAGCAGTGGCGGAGACGACAATGGTGTATTTCATGGCATCTGAAAGTCGCAACATTAACAGTATATTTAAGATAATACAAATTAAATGGGATGTATACTCCAGTAGTCGCATTGAGATTAACGGTATTTTTCATTCGCTCACCAGCATCAGTTAGCCTTTTCACGATCTGAGCGACAGTTGATCGTTTCTGACCAATAGCAACGTAAATACAGTACAGCTTCTTCTTCTCCTCCCCAGCATCATTAAACCTCTTTTGGTTGATGATAGTGTCAATTGCTACGGCGGTCTTTCCGGTCTGACGATCTCCAATGATCAACTCTCGCTGTCCTCTTCCAATTGGTACCAGAGAATCTACGGCCTTGATACCAGTTTGCATAGGTTCTCGTACAGACACTCGCGGAATGATACCTAAAATAAACGATAAATACAATATAAAATACCGGTTCCACCACTATTTCTTACATAGGGTAATTTCTTTTATTTCAACTAACGTACCTGGAGCCTTTACTCCTACACGAGCCCTCTTGGCATTCTTGAATGCTCCTTTTCCGTCGATGGGATTTCCAAGAGCGTCTACTACACGTCCCAACAGCTCAGCTCCAATTGGAACGTCTACAATGGCTCCAGTTCGTTTTACGATATCGCCTTCCTTAATCAGTTTGTCGTTACCGAATACTACAACACCAACATTGTCAGGTTCCAAGTTAAGAGCCATACCCTGCGAAATGATTGTACCCACACACATTAGTAACTCAAAAATCTTTTCCATTCGCTAGAATACTATGCATGGTGTAATTGAATAATTTAAAAATGCTATACCTTGAGTCCGGAGCTGAATTCAACCATCTCCTCGGCTTGGATGTTCTTCAAACCATAGACACGAGCAATACCGTCACCAATACTCAGTACACGCCCGGTTTCCTCCAAGTCTGCCTTTGGGGCAGCACCCAGAATTCTCTCTTCCAAAATGGAGGAGATTTCTGCCGACTGGAAAGCAGCTGAGGAGTGAATCCATGTTTTCTGAAAACGAATAATGGCAACAAAAACCATTAATTACTATTACTAATATAGACTTGGAAAATTGTGTAAACGGGATGGATGAAGGATAAAATGGATATACGACTACAGTACATAAAAATTCATTAACCTTTAATCAACAAATTTGTTAACTAATCAGGTGTTCTGTTCTAAACATCCTGTTTCAGATTGTTCAAAATATAAAATAAAACCGGCGTTAACTGGAAAATTCTATCCACTTATACAACAGCTGATGTGCCCGTGAAAAAACCGGAAAACACCCCGAATTACAATATTTTAAATGCTCACTATATTTACTATAAACCCAGTAACCACTAACAAGCCTATTAATTAACCAGTGGACAAACCGCTAACCATTAACTCTACCCATCTCATCAGCTGTTCCTGAGATGCTAGTTTTAACTGAATGAAAGCCCTGCCCATTTTTAGCCTCCCTTTCCTTCAAACCCCAACCCATCCAAAAGCGTTAACCCTTTGACCCACCCTCCCAAAAAACTGCCCCAATTACTCACCCCATTTACTTTAAAACTCTACTTTAAAAAACAATTAGTACTTACCGCAGGTTGAATGTTCTTAGCTCCCAGGCGAGCTAGACCTGAGGAAACTCGGGAAATGCAGAACACCATTTTTTTCTCTACTCTGAAAACAATTGATGATTTTTTTAGTTAACTTTTTTTAAAAAAAATTTTACTACAAAATAATAACCAGATTAAATTGTTAGGTTAGTTCAGCACCACACACACAAGGGCTGGTTGGAGCAGGAGAAGATGGAGGAATCGGCAAAAGTTATACAAACAGCACAATAATGTATAATGGAGACGAGAGTTGTAACGTGGACAGTAGCAAAGGATGCATGGAATCGGGAAAAAATATACGGCGACAAATACTACACTTGCCTCTATTGCTGCTTGCTGCACTACTCTCTTCTCACCTCACTCACGAGATACTATAACCGTGTCGGTCGAGTATATTACACTCATCCTATTTTATAGTTATCGGAGTATATATTTTTTTGCAGAGCGGCGGTGTTATAGTTTCAAGTTGGTAGAGGAGAGGAATCTTGTGATTCAGTTCAACGCGAGAAAGCAGCACTCATATAGGTTGATAGTAAGTAAGGCAGTAAGGATAATACATGCAGTTTTTTGGATAACTTGGATTCATCTTCGTTTTTTATATATTTTTCCTACTACACCCTCCTCTGCCGGCATAAATGCAAGTGAAATTGAAGCCGTTGCTTCGTTCATTCATCATTAACGCCAGATAGTATTTTGTCTAATATGCTATTAAAGATGTGGGAAATTAAGTAAATGTTCGCATCATTGGTTTTAAAATATCGATAGGATAATAATCGATAAGGAGCAGGTACGTCATTTCGTATGGATGAACCCATATTTTTGGTGTTAAATGAAGAAGGATGATGGATGGGTGTACTGTAAAAGCCCGATGCACGCTACTGAGTGCAGAAGTTGAAATTTCCCAACGACTGTTATGAATCATGGCATATTTGAAAGTATGAGAGGTACAATTAAGCACTGATTTTTTAAATATAAATTATGGAAGAAATTAAATGTTTGCAAATATGAACCAAAATTACATGTATGTAGGTATCTTTCATATCATGTGCCGGAGTTAATTATGGTTCAGTTTATTTTTTTCAACATAATTCGGGCTTTCGGGGTATGAAATTAAGCCAGTTGGTCAATCATGAATAATTGATTCTCGAGCGTATGTTTAAAAAAATAAAGCGCTTATGCCCAGGAGAATTTTGATTTGTTTTGTAAGCTGCTAGCGGTTTGACCTTGACCTCACAATCATCGGTAGCACTACTACTCTGAAGTGTTAGCTAAGCTAACATTGAAGAACCTAATAGAAGGGTTACAATAAATTGTATATGAACTGAATTTTAAGCGAATTATGTATATTACATTAAACCTCTGACAAACACTGCAACGTTCGCTCAATATATATAAAAAATAAATCGAAACCTTTCCGTTTCCGAATCTTGGTTCTTGAAAATCATATAGTTAAAATAGTAATTGCAACATTAGACTACATTGCTAATAAATAATCATTAATAAAGTTTCCAATATCACTGAACTAGCATCGAATACTAATAAATATAGCACACATTATTCCCATATTATGGATACAATTTCAAATTTAACAAATGGGCCATGGACTGTTGGCTACGTAAAAGGTGCTGCTTCATTTCATTCGTGATGGTGGGTCTCGTGCTTTTTCTTGGTTATGGTTTTTTTTAACCATTTCTGTATCTATTCTGTATATGTACATACACAATATATCCTATTTCAATTCAGTGTGTGGTAGTGTATGCAGGCACTTGAAAAAATTACGTTACTATAGTATTATAACATGGTAAAGTATAAAATGTATACATATTTAGCATGTATCTATCTTCACAGTAATAAACCTGCACTATGAACGTTATATGCAGTCATAGTTTATCTATCGCTATTTAGCATTTTAGCATGTACATCTTCACTTGGCAACTCGGCAAAACCGGCTTCACACGACTGCGTCAACTGAAGCCAGGAGAATGCAGACGAGCCATCGATTCCACATGCACATTCCATATTTATGCAAGTTTATAGGTAAAAAGTCCAAACATTCCCAAACAACATTCAGATTTCCGAATCCTTTGTTATCAAGATATCTTATAATCCCTACGCCGAAAAGTCACACGGTAGAATTTCACCAAAAATTGTGTACATGGGTAACTTCATGCGTAGATCACGAATCTGTAATAAACAGTGCGATATTCCCCTCAAGGGACGGAGCTGCGGGTCAAAAACCGGTGCACCGACCCAAAAATTTCAAAAATTGTTATTGCGGATTCGGATAGAGAATTAAAAGCTGATCAAATTTTGTAAAAGAACCATAGGCGAAACATGCTCTCCTTTACCACTACGGCGGATCAAAGATCATAACAGGCGGACCTAACCGTAATAAATATGATATGGTCAAACCTCACATCACCTAGCCTAACTCGTCTGCTTAGGGGTAACTTCGTTGATATATACGGTATCTGTTACATTGGTGGGGAGTCGCCCAGTCGTCTAGTCATTGTTGCGGATTTGCAATAAAATTATGAACAAATTTTGTAATTACGTGACAATTTCACTATCCTTGGCCCGTACGGCGGCTTTACGATTAAGTCAGCCTTACCATCAACAAAATAGTGACAACCATCACGACCACTTTGGTCCGCGCTAATTTGGCTTATGTAGAAAGTGTACAGGGTTAATGTACTGTATCTTCGTCCCCACCCGTGTAACGGGTGATAGGGCCCGGCTCCGCCGGGTACTCGTTCATTTAGATAATACCTACATCACATGTACATTAAAAACAATCATTAATTTTCATTATATCTTATCGATATGAACAGTGAGCAGTGTATTTATTTATGTCAAATGTCCAGGTAGAACCGATGAATGTGAGATTGCACATTAAATTAATTACGGCATGAGTATAATGTGGAAAAATTACTCCGGGTGGTGTGCATTATTCGAAAGCCATTCTTTTCAATGGCTCATAAAATGTCACGCAACAAAAGTATTAATAGCCTAACTCATTGATTTCAAAGTCAAACTATGTATAACTCAGGCATAACTAAAATTTTTAGGCAGTAAAATTGTTTGCACTGGTCGTGGTCGACATTTTGGGAAAAACATACCTACATCGTCTGCGCTGCAAACATGGAGTTTGCATGATTTATTGAAAGACATTTTGTTTCTGCAAGAAATAAATGGAAAAAGTAAGAAAGGTAAACGGTAAGAATTTTCTTAGCTGCCCGGACTTTCATTTTCAATTTACTCGCATATTATGTTGATTTGTCAACATGTAACAATTTGCACTTGATCTAGGTACATTAATATGTCTGTCCGAGCGAATGTACATAGTATTGGGTGTATTTGCTTCGATATGGCTTTAATACATCATATTAAGGGAATTTGAAATCGCAATGCAAATGTCAAATACGAAAACCTTGAATCTTGTAGCTTGATGACTATGTAATATATTCCATGGAACTGACTGTCTTTTGGTAAATATGATCGAAATTATGTGATGAGTCGAGTTTCCAAACTTGAACGGTTAGCAGCCGGTGTCACACTTTTATATCCAGATTAAAGTTCGGATATTTCTATTACAGTTCCGTAGTCATGACAATGCCAATATTTTATGCATTTCACAGGGAAAAGACAACGACGAAATGAAGTAAAAAACGTGAGCATTCAATGAATTTTTTTTTCTAGAATTTATTTAATTAACTGGTCGATCGTTCAGCACAATGTACACAGAGCAGTTTGTTTTTTGTGTTGTTAGTAAATGTAAGTATCGTACACGCATAATATATGTATGTAGATTATACATTGGTAATACATGATTATTAACTTTAATATACGCTTTGTTAAATATATTATGTAGATACTTAATTTTATTTTTATCTCCTAACGTATGGCATTAAGTTGTTATGATGAAATATTTTGAGTTTCACTGCGAAACATGACTTTATATATTGAATTTAAATATTTATAGTATTGTTGGATTATTAAGTAATAAATTTTCGTTACATCTAAAAAATTAAATAATTGCTAAACTATAAAATCGAGCACCTTCTGTATAGAACAGTCAATAAATTAAACATTGCCTTTACATACATATTTAATAAATATTTATATACATACATCTATGCCCAAGTGGAATATATGTACCAGTTTAATTTTTTACATCCAAGTTTTATTATTATTGTACACTGTCATGTGCAATAATTCCCATTCCTCCGAATAAAGGTATATTTAACACTAATTAATCATATATAATCGGAAGTTAACCAAAATAAGTGATAAGTCAAACATGGATGAAGAGATCCATGTTTAGTCACTATTCCAAATTTTTATGAAATGTGCTTGTTAACAAACCCAAAACGTTGCCATATCGACCTTTTATCATTCATATCTATAGTGCAGTTTCCTGCTTTCAACTTTTAGAAGAGAATTGAACCCCTCTTCTCTTGGAATCGTTCAAAACTTGTAGCCGACAGGAATAATTTGGGTTTCAAAACAAGTGGCTTGATAAGAAATTTTACATAGGATTGACATATCGTTATGTTTGACTTATCACAGACCAAAATAATTTATTAAGATACATTTACCTTGATATCATAATGTATCTATTGGAGAAAAAAAATTCTCTGAAATATATATTCTAAAAACGGAAGCAATCGATCAACAATGCAACGAATTGGTCTCATAATGTATACAGTTGTAAATTAAATAGACAATTTAATGCGTATACACAAGCATATAGATTAAGCGCAGTAAGCAACTAAATTCCTTTACTTAACAGTTATATTTGTTGAAATAACTTTAAGTATAAATAATTGTATACAGACAGCATAGCACAAGAAAAAGAAATGACCATGTACCTTTGGTAATAGGTATTATTTCCCGTAATATGGTTATACTGGATTTGGTGCACTTAACTACATACTCTAAAGTACATTATTTATAGCATATTTCATTATTAATTTACTTCTTAACATTTTAATAATGATATTAGTGATGTTGTTACGTTGATGTTATGAACACAGTGTAGAAGTTGATTTTACCATATTATTTGTATTATTATATTATTATTAATAACGATGATTGATAAGTCGTAATTGTTAGTAAGTACTGTAATATATTTCCTTTAATAATGTTAGTATTTTTGGTTTCCACATCATCTTATATACGCAGAAGTAGTGTGTGATATGTCGCAATATTACAGCAGAGGTTAGTAAGAAACTCTCGGAAAAGGGCATGAACTTTCACTCAAGACTCAAGATGCAGGAATGCAGGATACATTACATCCGAAGAGAGGTATTAGGTATATTATGATATTGGATAATTATGATTGCATTGAATTGTCCATTTGTCATTTCTACATCGAACAAGAACGCAAGGCGGCGCGAGACCACTTAACTTAATTCGATATTCGATTAATAATGTTTTGGCAATGCAGTTTTTAAACGGTTAATACATAGCTTTTTACAAACATCAGTTAAAACGTGATATTCTTTTTTCAAGACACCCTTAGTCCCGTAAAAACTGCACTATTGAATTCTCAGTAGAACGCAATGTTGATTAATACAATTCTGTTGCCTGCCTAGAAACTTATATAAGGTAATATCGGTATTTTTTACGATACGGATATGTATACCATCTAAGGACAAAGATGAACTAATATTTTTTTGTAATCTTGATGGCAATGTATAGTTTTGCAGGTACATCATTTTTGCAAATTTAATGGATTAACGTTCTAAAGGTAGAAAGATAAATTATCAGCAATGATCAAAGATTACCATTTCAATTCTTATTTATATAGTATACTTAGATATATACATGGATTCATTTATTTTATTACAATGTTATTATTAGCAAGTCGTTTTGCTAATCTTCTCAAGTTTATTAAAACATTACATTTTAATTGGTATAATTAACATT
Source organism: Sinella curviseta (assembly GCA_004115045.4). NCBI lineage: Eukaryota > Metazoa > Arthropoda > Collembola > Entomobryomorpha > Entomobryidae > Sinella > Sinella curviseta. The sequence continues at coordinate 35,382,860 of CM023203.3, read as the reverse complement.
ATTGTTAACAATTGCCAGTAAAGATAGTTTGTACCTCTAGTGTACACTTCACTGACTAGCTTCCAGTTTTTTAGTTTCCAACTTCATATAATGAATTATGTAATTACTGTTTTATCTTTAGCCATGTCATCTAATGCGATAATCTTTTACATTAAACTAGTATATATGCTTGCTATTTGGAGTATAATCTTTTTAGTTTCGCCGAAAATACGGTTGATGATATATGGCATGCTGTTGATAGATAGTGTGGAACGTAATATTACATCAAGTCGTAACGTATTCATAATATATAAACCGAAATTAGGGCAAAATTCTGCCGTTGTTATCCATTTTATTTTATTATTTTTTACTATTCTGCTGATACTGCTAAAGAAGAGATACCGAGCCTATCTATCATGAATAAGTAAATGGAATGAAGGTGTCAAATACCGTAATTAATTGAAGGAGTCGTAGTTTCAGGGCAGACGAGTTCATATTTCATGTTACCTACTCGTATCGATAGATAAGCTGCATGCATATTTTATGACGATAGTCGGTATTAAATTGTATACATTGTACAGACCGTACGAAGGTACGAAATATATTTTCACTGGTAAGCACAATAACTGTTTTTACTCTTGCTTATGTCATTTGTAAACCTATCTATTACGCACTTTATGTTTTTTAACTATTGCTCTACGTATGCATACTTTTTAATACACATAACTGCGTATATAATTATCCTTTGTCTGATACATCGCAATCGCGTCAATTGTGATTCGTAATATGAAATAACTGACCAACCAAATCACAAATTTGAAAATGTGTACGCCTGCCCAACTCAAGGAAGTCAGAATGAATAATCTTTCATCTGTTAAAATTCCCTAATTATTTCTTCGTAAATTTTTAACTTGTCTCAAGGCACAGCCCTAAGATTAAGACAGACTGAAGTAGCTCTTATCATATTTACGCTTGCGATTTATGCAACATTTCCTGTCACTAGAAACTAGCTTTTTTTCTTTTCTGTACATTTACATAATTAGATATCCAAACTGGCTGTATATCGGCGCGTAGCCAGTTATCTGTGTCTGTAAATACTGTACAGAATATGTACAAAAAACTTTCAATAGTGCTTAAGAAACTTCATATCTGTACCAAATCCCCGGTACGCCTATATGTACCTGGGCATATTGGTAAGTTCATCAATTTTTGTGCTTCCTTAACTATAATTATATATCTATTATATAAAAAGGGCTACTCTACTGTATTTATTGACAGATTCAGCTGGAAATTATCCTTTGTAGACACATATTGTCTCACATTCCCCTAAATAATAAGTTTGAATTAAATACATATACATACCTACACATATTTCAACCCATTCTGATGCTCCTACAATGAGTACCCATAGGTTTGCTTATAACTCGTAAGCAAAATTTTTCGTATCTTCTTAGTTCATACTTACGTTGTATGCATGCGATTCCAATCTTTCTCCAATAACCTTTATGCAAACTATATATAAAAGAATTAAAACTGTCATTAGAATTTAAACTGTAATCGTGTATTAGATCTAGTTTAATGGAATTCCTTGCAAAATAAGTGCAGAATTATAGGATCCTCACAAAAAAATCAATATTTACTTAAATTCATTATATAAGTATTTCCATTACAGTTTTAACTCTTTTGAGCTAGAATGAAAAGAAATTCATTTATCTTGTATCGTGAGATAGAAAATAAGAATATCTCACTGTTCTAAATATATTCCTTGTTTCGTAAATCATAAAAATCCTCCTATGCCCGTCTTTGTATTATCTTAATAGAAATATACCACTAGTTAGATTTTATATATTCCTAGGATGCTGTCAACGATGAAAGGATATGTTCAATGTACAGTGTTACAAGAAATTGTTAAATGCAACACTTAAATATGTGATTCTTCATTTCGCGCGTAGATCTTATCTACCTACATTTATCGCGAAGAAGCGTAGTATGAATTTTTTTCAGTTATTTCCGACCACTTTGTTCCTTATGTACGTACATTATTGCACAGTATATCAACTCCTGTCTAAGCGGTTAATATGTAACTCCAAATAAATGCGTCACATTTCCAAACACTATCTATAGCAGCACCTACTACTATAGGGTAAATACTTGAGCTGTTTCATAAAAAAATTATTAATAAAATCAAATCTGACATTTTGAATGGCTGATGATTATATGGTTCACGGATGTCACCGATAAAAATAATGCGAAAGTAAGATACATATACATGCATATACTATGTGGATCTCGTTTAAACTAATTTTGAATTCATATTCGTCAATATAATATCAGCGAAGTGAAGAGAACAAGATATTTCGTACTACAATTTGGAGAAATGCTTATAACTAATAATAATAACATGTAATATGCATTCCATTGTCTAAAATTCTATAGATTTAATGCAGTAATTCTTTAATTCTTCCCGAGAGCACATACGCAGCCCTTTTGTCTAAAATCACTTAACTCTCATCGTGCGTTATTACTGAGGTTTACAAAATTCTATTTTTTTCGGCAGACATAAATTTTTTCTAAAAGAGCAGTATTTTTACTAATTTGATAAAGGAGAAAAGGATGAAGTGCCGTCGTCGTGATAATCACACTTTGCTGAGTTACAGAGAGCTAGACTGTTCAAAGAATGGTGGTGGTGACGCTGCTGTCGATTATTTGGGTCTTTAACAAAGCGACAATGCATCTCTACATTATGTGAGCTAGCTTTATTTTTTCTCTTATTATTGCAGGAGCAACCGTCATTATTATAACTATAATGAACTGGAGAAATCGTACTGTGTGAAACTGAAGTGTCATCATGATCAGAGGCAAGACGCTGCAAGTGCTTAAGAATGTCAAATTCTTTCAAGAGGACAATCAATGTTGAGGCAAGTGTGATAATAATCATACAACCATGTAAGTTGGTGACGTGACGTCGGTGAAGAGTTGGTGATGCTCCACTTGTTCCCCATCTGTCTTTCTCACAACGACCAGGAACTGGAAAGATAAAAAGAAAATTTTCTCTCTTTCACTATGTTATATAGGAAAAAAAATATGAATGCAAAAAAACTGCACAAATGAATATCATTATATTTTATATGTAGAAAAGCTATTGCACATTTTAGGCATATAAAGTTCATTATTTCAAGTTACATAAACCGTTTAACTTTTATTCCTATATATGTATTTGGAAGGAATATAAATCTACAGTGATATGGCTAACGATTCAATGGGCTTTCACTATGCTTACGTGAAGAGGTTCCTGTTGTGATCACAGGCATGAATTCGTTCCAAAATGCACATGTATGTGCTCTAGGACCCCTTCCTGTGCCACGTTTCTCAGAATGGAGAATAAAGTAATTTGGTTCTGCCTTGGTGTATATCGGCCAGTCTTCCCCATCGTTTTCATTCACTGGACGCCTTAACAATTTGTAACAAAAATGTAGGTAAAATTAGTAAAAAATGTGCCAAGTAATATGCAGTAGTTCATAGTTAACTGACTTCGTTAGGTACTAATTTGCAAAGACATTGTGAAACTAAATAATCTCAAAGCGAATTGCAATAATAGTTAGAATCACAATGACACAATGAAAGCGTTGCAATTCCTCATCCACAGTTGAGCAAATTTTAAAATCACAGTAGTGCTATCTTTCTTGTTGCAAAATTAATAACCGATTTTCTTGCACCCCTTTTGACTTGAATCCGACCTTTGGTTTTTTAACTTGAATTTTTACCTTCATCCAATTTAGGGAAGTTACGAATAACAAGTGACTCAAATCCTGAATGGAACTCACATTAAATTTGAGCATTACGTCAAATGTACGAAGCCTAAATGTTTATCAAAACTGAGTATAGAGAAGCCTTTGATTTTCAGCTACTCATTTATTGTCGCTTTTAATTTGGCTGATTTGATTATGGAGGAAAATGTGGACGGTATATGGGTTTCTGCTAAAAGCGGTTTTGCATTTGCCAACAAGCTAGCTGCAAATAATTATTTATGATATATTGTGCACGCAATTCCAGCAAAAACTGCGAATACTACAAGCAAATAACGATTATGGATTATGGATGGATTCATATTAATGGTTTACATTGAAAAGCTATATATTAGACATACTTGAATTCATAACACTTGATCAAATTATTCACATACGAGTGCTTTCCAAACAAAAACTATTTACATAACGTAATAAGCAAACATGTACAGAACAGGTATAATATATTTTATTAAAAAAGCATTGAAATATCGACCAAATTATGGGCCTGTCATGTTGACGGAAATGGGACCCTTTGAGGGAAATTTCGGCTTACGGAATGTTCGCCAATTAAAGCGAGCAAACGCCATCCAAGTCAAAACAGCATAATTCCAAGTTCTACTAGGCGTCCTTTTTACCGACAGTAATAATAGTTTAGAACGTTTTAATTTTAAATGGTCATTTATGTATTGACGACAAAAAGCACTCTGCTACGAATTGAGTTTATGTACTTTGATTAACTTCAGTTAAGTTAGACAATTTGTGGTGTAATAATGTTATACATTCTACAAGAATTAGCGGTCATTTTTATGGAGGTGTGTTTGTGAATTTCCAACTACCTTTGATTATAAAGTACTGTTGTGAATAATCGTTTTGTGTGGGTGGAAAATGGAATATGATCAGTTGTTCTTCGTCTTGAGTATTTAATCAAATTACACTTGTGTTAGTCTAATTTGGCTTTGACTTTTGTGTTTTGTTAAAACCGGCGTTTGTTGTATTTTATTTACGTTCGGGACATGGAAATTCCATCTCGCTTTAACTTGTCAACCAAAGTTTGGACTTTGGTTGTAAACGATTTTTACGCCTAACTGGACTCTAAAGCTAGTATGCTACTTACATAAATGGATGTATATGTATTATTTGTATGTTCCTACAGTGTTAACATGGCTTGAAATCGAGCGCTCAAGAAAGATACCTGGCATGTGAAATATAATTAGAAAAGCTATTTTAATAGCATGTTGCATAAATGGTATATTGGAATAGCAATAAAAACTACAACAGTAGTAGTGAGTTAGGTGGCAGATTTTCACAAGTAAATTAGTGGGTAAACAATACGCTGCTATGCTGTCATATATACTTTCCCTGTCGAACTATCCCTACAAAAGCTTGTTTTTAGTTGTGTTACCCTATTGATTATACCGCAACGAAATGTTAGTATGAGTAATAATAACGAGAGAGAAGAAAAGAGGAACAAAATGGAGAACTACTACTACTACTTGTATTGACTGTCTGTCTGCACTCTATGCCTAATAAATTTTTGTCAGCAAAGGAAAATAACCCCTACGGCTGTTTGAACACAAGAGAACAAAGGCTGAGAGACTATACCTTTTTGGAACAATAAGAAGTTATCGCGAAAAAAAAACAAAAGAAGAGAGAGAAAATTATTTTGATCGTATCGAAACGAGACTATTTCTTTAGTAGAGTAGTAGCGAGCGAGAGTTGTACTTGAATTGCACAAGTATATTATAGGAAATGCGCCTACCACAATTGATTAGGTGAGGAGGTGGTAACAACAACAGAATTTGAGACAGGTGGAGAGGTTGTAGAACTTATTGGTACCGTGAAGAAGGAGATACCAAAACCAAGTGCAGTAAAAGTCGAGGTGGTTACCGTGCTCAGGTGCTTGTGAAGATGGATGGGCAAGGCGAACAGTAGCAAGACGCTATATATAAGAAGGGGGAGGATATAGACACATAACACATACAACAACAACAGACATGTTTTTTATAGTAGTAGAGTATTACAATCTATTATTGTTGAGTGGAGAAATTCTTCAAAAGTATTATAAGAAAACATGAATAGGATGTAATAAGTTGTGGTAAAAAAGTGAATACTCTAAACGATATAAGATAATAACATGTGATAACACAATAGCTTGTACCGGAAATGTTGGAACCTTATAATATTTTATTTACTATTTTTTATATATCTTTTATCATCTGATATAGCATATGGGCATTAAGAGATTTCAATACAACAAACCCAGTGTTTATAGGCCTTATAAAACCTTTATCGTACAAAATTTACTCAGGCTTACACACAGACTAAATCTTAAAAGTCACCAATTATAGAATTAGATCTGTCTCTTCAAGGAAACAGTCCATTCTAATTCTAGTCTACTCTACTCGTATAATTAATACATCACATATCAGGCAGGCCAAGGGCTGTCATCACATTCAAGGTTTAGTTTATCAATGTATTATTTAAAAGGTGGCAAGCATTTGGTAAAGTATCTAAAAGGAATGAGAGGGAGTGAAAGTATATATAAGACTGTAAAATATAAGAGAATATATCATGAAAGCATACATTCACATACTTCACATTGCTTGGAAGTGCAATGGGGAAGAACGGTAAAGCATTTTCCACATCTATTTAGCCTTCTAAACATAATGCAGCCAGGCAGTAGTGAGGGTGTTCATGAGACTCAATTTTTAAAACTGTATCTGTCGCTCATTCCTGATCAAGACGTTTTGCCATGTGTATTTACTCTCCAAATGTCTCTACTAATTATGATTCATACTTTCATCTACCACCACCACCATTGCATCCATGATGAACAAAGGAGAGCGAGTAGGTATATCCAAACTACTTAAACATTTTACACGCCTATAATGTTCGTGTTCACACTTTCTATGCGTCCGTATAATATAGAGACCATAAAGGATTCAACTGTATCATGTATTTTCCTGGGCTTCTGTTGAGAGAACTGCTAAAATAGCAATAAATTCTCGCACTCATGGCCATTTAAATTGTGCAATGTCTTACCCTGTCTCCGCAAACTTGGTAAAATATCTCATGATTCTTTTACTGAGCTCCTTTTCTTCACGAGTATGAGCAGTGGTTCCATTTAGCGGTAGCCCAAAAACGTATTCGATCTCATCAGCGTGCATCACTCCCATCCACTCACCCCATGGGTTCGTACTTGTCCGCTGTAATTGAAAGATTAAATTACCACGTCACTTCAACGTAATGATTTTCACTCAAGTTTTTGATCGCCTTTTGGGACACTTTAGAACGGAAATTAAACTTACAATAAAAGTTACTTTCACCATTATCATCATCACTCCCATTTTTCAACAAGGTAAACAAACATAACAAAGCGTGCACACACGTACGATATACGATACACATTTTCCTTTCGGCAAGTTTACTATGTTACCCCCACATAGAAAAAAAAATGAGATTTCGTTAGTTAGCGAGGACAGGCGACAACCGATCTTCTTCTTCTTGAGGTTGATGTTATAGTTATGTTATACGTATGGAGCCATTCATTCAATGGAAACTACTTGATTTTGATCATTACAAAGCAAGGACGATTGACGATTTGGTGTGCTTTGTTTAAATGCTTTTCTTTCCGACGCGGCGGCGAGAAAACATGGAAATGTATAACGTAACGTAACGAACCTGAGTGAAAAAGTAGTAGTAAACTGGTGCGTTGTGAGAGGCATAGAGTTCCGCAAATTTGTTGGTTGGGCAAATGAAATAATAGTCTCCAACAAGGTCTGCAAACTTTTCAGTCACTTTACAAGAATCGTTAGGGTTCTCCCAATGCGTGTACTATTTGAGAAAAAAAAGACAAGATAGAGAACACTTGATGATTTCATTTTAAACAAACATTACTTGTGTGCTTTCTCCTGAGTAAAAAGAAAATGAACTTAAATACATACAACTATACATACTTTCATTTGCACCGTCTTATCTTCATTTCGTGATGTCTTCGGTCGTGTATCTTAAGTCATTGTGACACGTCTATAAAACTTAAGTGTAAGAAATGTGTGGACATGTGTGCAAAAAAATATTGTACGCGCAAGCATCTATACACACTGACGTGACAAGTGTTTTGGAACTAAACATTGAATTTGTCATTGCTTTATATGGAATAAAAAACATATAGTATCTCTCTGAAAAAAAGTCGACACGGAGAGAGAGGTTTAACATGAATAATAGAAAGCATTGCATAACACCGTCATCAAGTGCGATGATTTATACAATGACATTACGCGATACTAACCAGTTTCACTGGCTAACAAGGAAAAGTAATCCAGCCGTCAAGATAAAATGAGATAAACTAAGGCATGTGATTTTGGACGAAAAGAGTCACTGGGGAATGAAACTTTCACTAAGCACTCATTTCGTTCTTGTTGTCTGTAGTGCATTGCTTGCAGCATTCTAGAGTATAACATGTCATCATCATGTAGTAGTAATATATCTTTTTTGCTTGTTTACAATCTCAACTGTTTCTTTCCAAAATTGTTATAATATCTCTTAAATACATAAGTACAACTCCTAAACACGGTATGCAAGATATATTTAAAAACAGGTGAAATAGAAATTAATGTCTTATATTCTCTCCTCTATAGTATTACCTACGTGGACGACCTTCAAGAAATGGTGCCAATAATATTTCATTACTTTTCACAAAAGTTTGTTAAATATTAGAATTGGCAGCGGCACACATACCTGAAACCGAATTGCATCTTGCTGGACAGTGGTTAGATTCCCGTACACATTGTCAAGGATGTCAAGGTAGGTATTCCGGTCAAGGCAGTTGGGTCCATCTTTCTTAAAGTGTGTGATGTAGTCGTACAAGATGAAATATGTGCCTGTGGTGGTTTAGAAAAATAAAATAATCCATATATATTATATAAAAGTCTGCTCTTGATTTCAAACGAAATGTTAACAAATTGCAGACAATGCTCAGGGGAAGCAGTAAAAAGGAATTCCTGTAAGATTTGTGTATTAATTAGGACAAATTTACTCTAAAGCGGGGAAAGTGAAACTGTTACGTTTGTAAAGCATATCGTGAGGAGGAACGAATAGAATTTTTTTTGTTTTTCTTGATAAAATGAAGTGGTATAAAATAGATTTATTGCATGCATATCACTTATCGCCTATGTATCGTCTGAATTTTTCATCATTCTCTCAATCGGTAGCACATAAAATATTTAATAAGTGTATCGGAATAAGCTAGACCAGACAAAATCTATTTTAGGAAAAACTAAAATGACAACCTGACAGAAATGAGGGAAATAAATTATTTTATTACACCACTCTTGTCTCCATACTCCAGAGTGAAAGCCTTTTAGCCATTGTCTGGCTAGAACATGGGAATGGAAATGTGATAAAAATACTTTCGTAAAGTAACATTGCCTAGATTTACATTATAAGTAAGTCAAGGAATGATATCGTGACTAGACCTTTATAGTTTTGTTCACACGAAAATAAATGTATACCTGTAGGTGTATACATGTTTACAGATATTTATGTACTTTCTCCTGATAAGATTCTTTTAGCATCTTATTTACGAATTCACACCGTTATCATATTTTGCTTGGCCCTCCTTTTGCCCAAGCATTTGACATTATAAACAATAAAATGTATTCAAAGACAACGCGATATATGTAGAAAATGAGTTGTTAATGGTCGACAAAATTGATAACGACGAGTCGTCAACGAAGCACCTATCTGTCTAGGTATGAATTCACAAAGTGTTTTTGTGGAGAAAGAAAGTTTCATTTTTAGTTTTAACTTGCCCCAACTATCGGGGAGAAAGTCACTTTTCACTCACGCGTTTCGCATACTATCTAACAGTCACAACACGTCGACATGCCGTCCGCCGTCCTCTTTCTTTCAGTTCAAATGACGTGTCAAAAAGACGGATAGCTTTCTGCATATCTTAAAAGGAATCTTTGTTCCCGTTTCTGCCTCCTTTGCCTCGTTAAGCCAACCTATTGATGACTGCTGTAGCAAGTTGTGAATTATACTGCATGTGACTTTATGTGTGTGATTGTATCTTAATAAATGCACGAGGCAGAGAAAGAAGAGAAGGAAACAAAGGTGTTTTTACACTCAAGTGCTTATATAATAAGTATACCCTTTTGCTCCTCATTATGATGGAAAGTTTAGAGGTTCACTTAAGCCAGTGTATTTTTAATGGTGGAAATTTCCGCACTGATGATAATCTCTCGATGAAAGACTTTTCTTCGTCCTTTTGCAATAGGCACACATACATACATGCATAAAAATAGATACAAATCTTTCGTTTTAGCATATCAGACAGCACATAATAAATTGGAAGATGGTATTGACTGTGGCAGTCGAAGAGGTAGAAGAGCAGACTCCAGTAGCCCGTGCATCATTTATCTTGTATGTGTCGAACCATTAGTCGACTCTCTGTGAATACCTACTATAATGGCTTGACATACAGTACCCAAATGGATATACGGTCATCAGACGTCAGTTTCACCACATTGCATGGAAGAAAGTTTCATCTCTTGATATTTTTACACAATTTTGCATCCTACGTTTCATTGGATGGTTTTTAACATATCATCTTTGTCTAAAATGGCATTCCCTTGCACAGCCAGTATAGTGAGAGTCTACCATGTAGCTGTCAAAATTGTTTGAAATATAAATATATCCTTTTATATCATCGTTAAATCCATTATTTTGATGATGTCATTTCTTTCTTCGAAAACAGTATTTTTAGCCATCATAATACATATTATCCAAAATAAATAGTTCTTTCCACAACAGTATTAAATATTAAGAATATCAACACACATTCCTTCTGAAGCTCTCCAAGAATAACTGCACACGTTGAGTCAGAAATGCTTTAGACCTATTTTGAACCAATTCGCTACCTTTTGATGATCACTTTTTCTTATTTGACGCATCATTAAACGTGAAGGAAAATCATTTTCTGAAACTAATAAAGTGCACAAACTTTTGCATACGAGTGTGAGCACTCATCCATAATAGCATTGCACCTTCACATGTCAATAGGCAAAGGCCTTAAAATCTCTCTTTGTCCATATAAACACCCACCCACCTTCAAAAATGTCAAACTGGCAGAGAAACGGGAGAGAAAGTGTCTATATTTAAGGTGTATTTATAGACGGCATTTTTCTTTATTTGTCTAGGAAAACTAGCATAATAATGTATTTAAGGTTTATACCATGTTGGATGAAGGGCACAAATCCGTTCGAGGCTGTGCCGTGACTATAATGCATTGCTATCGTCTCTCTATCCTCACTAATGAGAAGGTAAACAAATGCTTTTTCGGTTAGGTGTTTGCTTACAAAGTAAAATCGAGCAAATAAGACACGTTCAAAAGGCTTGTTTCTCTCTCCTCTGATGCTTTTAGAAGTTCAGACGTTTGATTTGTTCTTACAGCTATAAGAAATGCAGTGATCAGACCGAACGCCAAACATGGCAAGAAAAAAGAAACGGCAACAACATGGTAGCAAACCATATAAAGCTTTCCTTTTCAGGAAAAGGAGTGATGCGATGTCAAGTTAAACAAGTGAATTTGGATGGAAGTGGAAAGCAAGCAAATGTCTGAAATCCAGATACGTTGCACATATTGTATATACCTACATTCGTTCTGATTCATGTATATACATCAGATCAGATTATGTAAGCTCTCCGTTCTTATAATCAGTGTAGTATCTTGTTCCTTACCTTCATTGAGATTAGAACCAATCAACAATTCAGCCTTTTTGAAGTCCCCTTCCTTGAGCATATCTATCGGATGTTTTGGAAGAAACTTGCCGTCAATTGTTGGAGCAGAGGGAAATTTCATTATTGGGGAGTAGCTGTTCCATTGTTGGCTAGATATGATTGCAGCTGGTAAATCCCGTAGACACTGCAACGTGTCTGCCTCCGTCTGCAAGAAATGTGAATAGGGAATGAATCCGTGAAATTGGTAAGTAATTATAAGTGAAAGTTTAAAGTGACAGCGGTCAGTCACAAGGGTTATATAACATATACATAATATGAAGTACGTATCGTTATGCGCTCATTACCGTCGCAAATTTGGGAACCATAAATGTTCTTACTTCTACACACAAGCCACAAACTTGGTCATGATATTATTATAAGTTTCAAGACGTCGCGACCCTTGTATTCAGCTCAGCTTTCTCCTTAACAGACGGTTTTAAACAGACCATGATATTCGCTTTGTTTTTGCTTACACTTGCTCGTATGTAATATTAAAGGACAGTAATTTAAGTTACCCTTTTAGAATTAGAATAGCTGAAAGGGAAGAAACTTTGGAATTTGGTGAAAGTTTCAGTTTTGCAGGGTTAGTATTCTTACATTGGTTGGTTTTGGAGTGTTGGTTAGCTAAAGACAGGAATGAGTATCGTCATTTGAATACAAAATAGCACGTGCTTCTTTGCGGGAGCAAGGAAGAGATGAAAAAAGCAAAAACTAAATGTCATCCATTATCGTCGGAGGTTATGTAGTTAGACGCGAGAAATGTTACAGAATCTAGGCCTACTATGATCCTCCCCTTCCTCACTAGATGTTGACAAGTTAGTCCGAATAATGCTGCTAAAGTTGTACTACATATTTAACTGTGTATGTACCTAGGTGCCTTAATGTCATATGTCATTCGCGATTTTTTCGAAAACAGCAAATAACAAACACAACGAATAACGATATCTGTGATAAAAACCGTTTCACTTTAACTATTGTAGAGGTTATACCTGTCGGCATTGTTTGCAGTTTTTTTGTGTGCTGACTATTATGTTAAAAAAATACAGGTGCGTACAAAAGTACGATCATGTATACTTATGAATCTTTGCGACCTTTAGCTCTTGCGATTGGAAAGCCATGCCAAGAGTGACGAAAAATGATTACCCAGAAACTGCTTATGTGGGTCCATTTCTAGTAAACGAATTTGATTATTCATCATCAATTCTCATGCAATCTGTGGATGGGTTTTCATCGAGGTCACAAAGTTAGGTCAATTCTCACATTCGATGATTTGTAACCAAAACCGAACCAAATATATTATGACTAAAAAGTTGATAACATCTATCTCCAAAAGTTGTGAAATCAATATTCTATATGTGTTTCTCTCTGAAGCACGGTAAGAGTGACCAAGAATTTTCCCTTTCAGCGTGAATTTCCTTTTATACTTTTCACATTATCAAATCCTTGCTAATGGATGCTCATTACGTTTGTGAGGAACGCGTTCGAACGGTAGTAGTAGGATGTTGTATGTAATACACCGTTACATCATCCGCGTCCCTCACACATTGAACTGATGTAATATATATGCATTCATATTTGAAAGGCGTCTCTGGAAGCTGCATGCAGCATCAGCTCTACAAGAAACCTAAAAATAAGTTTATAATCTCTGGTTCTCTTCTTCACATTCATGGATGCATTATGGATCTGCTCGGATACCTCAACATTTATGAGTAAAGCATTTTTTTATATTCAGCTTTATATTTATTGGTGGTGCTCTCGAAGCAGTCATTTATGGTGAAGCAAATAAACTAACCGCTTCCGTGCAGTTGGAGTCAACAGCCAATTTCCTAGCAATAGCTTTTGCAGTGCTCGCATCCATAATACTCCATGGCGTGTTCAGTGTGCCACTCTGGATAATGCCTCGGGTGATGTAGTCTCGCGAGTATGGTGAAAGCAGGTGAAAACTCACTGATCCTCCACCAGCGCTCTCGCCAAACAGCGTGATCGATTCTGGATTCCCTCCGAACCTAGCAGCATTCTCTTTCACCCACTTCATGGCCATCACTTGGTCCCACAGACCTACGTTACCTGTCAAAAAGAGAAAACGAAGGGCACACATTTACTTTCACTTCGTTCACTTCAATGAGTCCAACAAACAAACCAAACATCCAGGAGCACATGATGACGTTGATGATTACCAGAAATAATAACAAACTCTTGGTTTTTTTTTGTTGTAAATGCCCAACAGCTGTGTAGGTCACATAGACCAAATAGTGTTGTTTCTACTAAGCGGTTTTCCTCTTTTCGTTTTCCATTATTATTACAAACCAAGCCACTGGCATGGCGGTGGATGGTGGTGAGTGCTGACTGACTGCCATACTTTGTTTGAAATGCGACACAATCTCCTCACTCACTATATGTACAATAGTGACTGTGACTGTGTGAATGAATTTTCTGTGCGGACATTGTGACAATGGAATTGATGCTCTTACCTCGATACTCTCGGTATACATATTGCACGACTAATGCTATCACGATATTTTCTATGCATGAACTACTACTGTGAACAATTTTCTCTTACCTACTCATAAAATTGGACCCATACATTATTTACACTGGTCAAGGTTCATGGAACAATGAAGGTCCATTCTTCATTTTTTCAAAGCTTTTCTTTTTGTCTTTCCTTTCCCTATATATTTTGCAGGGTACAAAAATGAATATAAATACACAACTACTACTATATAATATACTATTCAATTCAAAATACCCCGGAGAGTTAATAGAGGATCAGCACCGGTGCGACGGACGAATCAGATACCTTCGCAGTGACATTGGATCGATGAAAACCTTATTATTAATTCACAATACAATGCGTGCACCATTCAATCTAAATTCATATACTAAAAGGTATGCACGTTGGCAGTTCCGCCTTTCCCTTTATGACCAGTTGAACTGGTAAATCCTTTGCCATGTTTGGGGTACGTATGGATTAGAAATTTTGCACGTAATATATGTGTATTTGTTTATTTTCGATTGCATTTAATATAATACCTAGTGAGATGCTTTCTCCTTTGCAAATGCTTAAAAGAAGGGTAAGTAGAGATTTGCGTTAAAAACTTTGAAACTTGTGTGCTTAAATGGTGGTGCACATTCGTATAATATTTTGGTATCCTGTCTAGAAAAAAATACTCAAAAGATACAACTTTCGTACTTGGCCAATTTTTACTTTCTCCAAGTGCTTCATTTCTTTCAGGCTACCATGTATATAGTATAAGCAGAACAGATGAGAGGGGAGAACTTTTCATCTCTTTATAATTTTTGTATATAAAGTAGAAATAATAACATAATAATAATAAGAAGAAAACGAGGACAAAAAGTAAGATTAATCTACGTACGCACAGCATTTTCTATGGAGTTGCCGTTGAAAAGTGGTTTGTTTGCCTTGATTGCATGCTAGAGAAATTACTTGAGGAAAAACTTTGGTCTGTTTTCCCTCAACTTCCTTCCGTTTTTTCCTAGCCACTAGTTCTGATATTTCGTGCAGAAGAGGAAGTACATACGTACCTAGTATGAGTACATATTTCTTAGTCATGTACTGTGGCCATTTGTTTTTTGGATAGTGCTACGGTTTTGCTGGATGTATAAAAACATCTACTCTCTTTCAACGAGAACTCTCTCTCTCTCTCAAGGACTGAATCGCACTAGTATAGTTTCACTAGATTACATAAATGTATGATAAAAAAATAAGCGAATCAATGCATAGTCAAAGTATATTTGCAGAATGCACATCCATATTATGTATATGTAGTTCATGTATACACATGCAAAGCATTTCATGTCGTATTAGAAGATTGGCTAGCACATAATCATGATTCATTACAGCAGGAAATTGCTTTTCTTTCCTATCCACACCCTGTGCAAAAACGTGAGAAAATCTCGGTTACTTTTTGGTTATTAATGAATCCAAGATGATTACTGCTAGTTTACACGATCACTTTTGTTTGTCTTGTATATAGTTTGTTGTACAAGAATGGTATTTGATGATGATAGTAAAGCTCTGCTATGTAATTTTCTAATACATCACGTACAGGTGCTAATGGGTAGACTAGTGCAACAAAAACACGTGCACTCGCTGCTGCTGCGGTATATTATCATCCTATTAGTCGTTAATTATTGACTAGGCAGTAATACAGGTATATATAGGTGTAATCAGGATGAGTAATTAGTCTAATAGCCAAGAAATTTGCCATACTTGCAATTGAAAGTGTTGTTTTATATATTTGTAATGTGCAATTGACGTGCATGTCATGAGAATGGAAATTATATAGGCTTTTAAGAAACCGGTTGGGAGGGAGTTTGCACAAATTATCTATACATGCAGGACTGTCTGCTGGATAATATTCCAGAATCATGGAATATAACGCCATGAATAAAGCCACCAATAACATCGTCATCAATATCCTCCTAGCAGCAGCACAAAATGTTTTTTCAAGGATATTCTTATTTCCACATTGAAGGCTACACCCTTTATCTGACAAGATGATTAGTCAATGTAATTAATCTTATTGTGTAGCGTGTCCAACCTATGCTGCATGTTATTCATCCAACTTAAAAGGAAATTATCAACAGTAGCGTGCTAACTTTATAATACTTTGTCTCATTATAAGTCAGTTTTGTTGAGAATGAAAAATATGTTTAATATTTCGGTTTATAACATTTAATTCGGTGATTTGAGTAAAAACATAGTAGAGCCCATTTATGGTTTTACGAATCACTGAAACGGAGTTTAAATGGAAAAACAAATCGTAACAATGTAAATGATGGCATATATATAGTAAGTGGAAATAAAGATTGGAAGAATCGGAATAAAAAAATCTAGTTTACTATGGGATGGTTTTTGTTTCTTGTTTTGCAATCACATCACAAAATTTGTTCTTTTTAAAGTCGGCACAATTCCATCGATTTAATAGACTCCGTGTTGTATAAAGTGTGTCTATAGGAAGTACAATACTTGTACCATGTTTGTTCAAGCCAATAAGTATACATGGTGGCATCCTCAAGCGTGGCATCCAGCGTAACAAGCAAACAAGTTTAAGCACTTTTTACGATACCAATTTAGGGTTGTAATTCAATAAACTTCACAAAGAGAAAAAAAATCGCATCAAGCGGACGGTGAAAATGCCAGAAACATTGTATGCGTTTAGTGTGGCATTGTAAAGTGTAGTTCGGAAACAGGACTAGTGTAGTTTTTTTCTCTCTCTCTCTAAAACTGCCTTGTCTGGTTAGTGGACTGGCTTGCCACTGGATTCATGTCAGGAGTTAAAAGTTTGTCCCAGATGAGCAGTTCACCTTGTTTATTTATGCACTGCGCTACTACCATTTACCGTACCTATATTTACGTAAGTTAAGGATAAGGAAAGTTACAAATATTGTATTGCTAATGTTTTTTGGTGTCTGCCACCATCCATATAGCTTGCAGCAGCACACAATCATATATCCACTACTGTTGTTGTTTGTTCTTAGAGAGGTGCAAAACGCCTTCCATTGCAGTCAACTACTTGTACTACTGCTGTAGTTTCTCTTTCCATGTATATGCAAATACAGAGTAGTTTACCATTTTACAGCAAAACACCACCACACAGAACTATTTATTCTGTCCACAAAAACACTATACGCTCCTTATGAATAATATATTATGCAGGGAAAGGATAGATTTTAAAAAAGACTGCCTTTCTCCTTTCATGATTTTCTTGTGCCAAGGTAAAAGCCATGAAAATCTTTTTAAAAAGTATGAATCACAAAATGTAGTGGAAGCAGCAGATAAAAAAACCTATCTACTACTTGAAAACATTGTTCAACTTTCAGAGTGGATAAATAGGTAATTGCGTATTCATAGTTTTTTACGACCGTATTACACGATAGTGTACATGTATACAAGACACCTTGAAAGGTTTTATAGTTAAGCTTACATTCAATCACCCCAAATTAACAATGAAAGACGCATGTCATTCTGAAAAGTAAAAAAAATGTAGGCGAGCTTCCATCATAACTATCTACTACCCACATTCCACCTGTCATATAGAAGCGAGCGACGTACTAAAAAAATATGAAGCTTGATGCGGTCGATGGAATCTATAAACATTTATGGATGAAACATTGCTCATTGTTTTAAACGTCACTACTCGGATGCCTCCCTGAAAAGTACTTACGCCTTCATTCTTTTTATATCGTATCAAAATATGACTGGAGAAAGTAAAAGACGACTGAACAAAAAAACAGACATAAAAATAAGATATACATAATGCAGTTTAAATAAAAGAATTTGAAATGTGCCCTTTTACTCCGTTTGCTTTCTTTCCTCGTGGCAGCGGACGGGTGATACGAGCGCACAGTTCACCTATAAAATCTCCCAAGGGCTACATAGATGGATGGATTTTCTAATGGTGGGAATAAGAGGAAAAATTTTATTGCATATTTTTTAAGCAAAAAGTGTACTAATAATGTACGTAGGTATTTTGCTAGAGAAAAAATTTGCAGGGAGTGGATACAGTTTAATGTGGATCTGCAACTATCAATTCTAAAAGGTCACACAAATTCCAAATTTCCAAAGCGCTTTTGTCTTTTAATATGTCGCATAGTAGTAAGGATATTAATAAATTTTGCTGGATAACTTATAGCGTGAGCCGAGATATTTATATGCTCCTAAAAAGAATGCAGAGGTAAAAATAGGGAATCGTGCTACATAGTGCTCTTTATGCAAATATAGCAAAAGAATGTAACGAAGAATGAAGATAAATGAAATTGAACGGATTACAGACTTAAAAAATAAATTAGATGGATCGCGTCATGCCATGTATATAATATTTTGGTGGCCATTACTCTGCATCATTCGTTGTTCGCTATCCTTGTACTTAAGATTAAGACAACTGGAAAAAAGTTTTATTCGTAGCAAACGAAAATTGCATGTCTTATAATTCGTATACATGTTGTTGGCTACTGTCTAAAACTGGCAGTGGTGGTGTTCATACACTTTACAATAAAGACATGATATATTTTTATGTAATCATAAGAAATGCATATATTTACATTTGATAAACTGCATCTTCAATATTAAAGTGGGACAAGGCCCTCACCCAAATCCGTCCATAAAACAGACGCCTATTTTTAAATATTGGATGAGTAGAAGCTTCCAAACTTTGCAGACGCGTTATTTTTGGGTGAAGCTGAGTTAGAGGAAGGGATAAAAAAAGTACACAAATTTTGTAGGTCTTCAACTCAATGTATGCATAACAATCCTGTGTGTCTGCTGCTAAAAATAGATCAAATGGAGATTATGAAGAAAGAATGAAGTTTTTGTAAGAAATGATTGCTACCTATTATCTGCTTGCTCAACACAATAACCATAAAAATATGTGTATCTCTGCATCGTACTTACGGAAGAGCTAAATTAGTTATGGCTAAGTAGCTTTTGTTCATTTAAAGTAAAAACTCTTATAGAATTATTTACTTAAAAATATTTACGCTGAAAGTAGAAGGTCCCTACCTTGTACTCCAATTTATATTCAACTTTATAAGGCGAATTTTACATATATAAAGAATGTAGTGCTTTGTCCAATTATTATTCAACTTGCTATCCACCTATATTCTAGGTAGGAACGTGGGTACGGGCTTTTTTGGAACGTGAACAGGGCGTCAAGATGTTTTAGATGTAGATAAAACATACCAACCAGAAAGAAGGTGAAAGCTGCGTCGTACCTGTCACCCTACTAAACCTTTTTGTGTCTGTGCATTGGTTTACTCATTACTGCGGCTATTGTCATGTCTTTACATTTTTAGGTATGTTGAAAGAGGACCGTTCTCCCATTACTAATATATTACCCTAGTCAACTTGGGAAAGTGAAACTGCATGGATGATCATGCAATTTTTAGGAGTAACAACGACCATGAAACACCTGGTCCCTACTTGAAGAAGCCAGAGAGCTCCTCTTGTCCACATTTCACATGCTTCTCTGGTTTGCTTTTCTTTTAGAAGGATTCGTGTGGTGGGGAGAGGGTTCACTGGAAAGGGTTAGAAAGCTTCGGTACTTGTATGCGCTGAAAGTCAAAATTTTGAACGTGTGGAAACGGATTGTAACGGTTTCGAAATTTTATTCAGCATTCAAGCATTTGATATGTGAAAGCATGTAATAGATTTTGGCAGTGTAAAGTTTTGTGATCATAATTTTCTGCTATTCAGCGAATACAGAGTTTTCTTATGCGTAATTAATGTGGATTATTTTTGTGTGCTTGTTAAAATTGTATGTTTCTAATAAAATGTTTAGGTTGGCTAACGTAGGAATATATAAGTACGTTAAGCGTTCGATAAAGGTTATGGGAACATTATTTCTCATGTCACTGCAATTATTGATTCATCTAGACTAGAATTAGATTTTTTGGCCTAGCCAGCATTTTTATGCTAATATGCGCTGCATGATTTATTACTTTGATGCCTTTTACGCAAAGCGACGTTTTTACCCTACGCATGCACATTATATTATCTGACAGCGATTCCAATTATAGCATCACGAACGACAGTCATGAAAAAATTATGCGATATGCATCATACCGCGCTCTATACGGTCTAGTCAGTCCAGTTTGTAAAGCTATAACCATAAATTTTCGTGTGTTTCTGAGCTCGGGAATATCTTTGGTCTCTCAATTTTCTCCCGAAAACAACATTCTCCCAATTTATAATTATATTTAGGTTGCATATTATATGATCTAGCGAAAAATAGGCTGATTTAAGTAATGCAACATTTCAATTTCACCTACCCACGCAAGCGGAAAGATCAGTCTGAAATATTTTTCCTTGAACAATACATCACATTTAGTCTTTATAGTCTCATAAGAGCGAGGACATCTTGGGGAAACGGAAAGAATGTTAATACTATAATCGGATTTGAAACGTAAAGAATTTGCCATCTAAAAACAACTTCCACGTATTGCCAAAGCATTATCATGTCGAAACGTCGAGAGATGAAAGTCGAGAAACAACTTTTAAAACTTGTACTATTCATAACTGATGCCAATATCACGTTCGTTATGAGAATCTTATCCACTTCAATTAAAATAAAACCTTTGTGGGATTTTTGATGATGATGATAATTCCATTCTAAATACACAAGTATAAAGGCTTATGTTGATTTTGTATGCTTTAGATAAAGCCCTTATTCATCATTACGCTTTTGTTCACAAGATATTCCTCCTACGCACAACTTTTGTGACATATTATTATGAAGGAAAGCTCATTTTTGTTTCATCTTGTTTTTGAATAGCCATATTTTTGTCGTCTGTACTACTTTCGGGTTCAAAAATAGCAAATATTAAGAGTGAAACTGCCATGTTCCAAATTACCCTTTTCTATGTGGGAGTACTTGTACTGACAGATAACTTGTGTAACTGGCAAAAACTTGTAT
Source organism: Sinella curviseta (assembly GCA_004115045.4). Taxonomy (NCBI): domain Eukaryota; kingdom Metazoa; phylum Arthropoda; class Collembola; order Entomobryomorpha; family Entomobryidae; genus Sinella; species Sinella curviseta. Next base: position 35,361,880 of record CM023203.3, on the reverse strand, counting down.
TTAATGATTGATGAAAATCTTATTGTATCTATGTTTTGGGCAGAATTCCTATCTCGTTCTATTTTACAGCTCACTTTCTAATCAAATGTAATACTTCATGGAAGAAAATGAGGACAGCTTATAGTATGCATCTAAAAAGTGAAAGCCCATATCTGTGTAACTCTTCATCACACTATCTGAATTACATCGACTAAAATTTGAAATGACATTTCCGTTTGTTATAAATATTTGATTCATCAAGTTTGTAAGATTTTTTTAGAGACAGGAAAGAATTTTTACGCACCGGGAGCATCTTCATTTCCAAAATAAAGAAATCCAAAGGAGCCAACACGGTACTGGATTCCAACAACAATAACAGAGTTTTCTGCTGCTAGTATGTCACCATTATAAATGTCAAGTGTTGCGGTGCCAGCCATGTAACCTCCACCATAGATCCAGATCAAGATGGGCATATTTGTCTTTCTCGTTTTGGGTACCCACATATTCAAATACAAGCAGTCTTCGGAAATGTTGGTATTTGGATTCCACATTGTTTCACCGGGAAAGCCTGGGAAACTTTCGAAATGTTCTTGGTAGCAGGTGTTTGGCTGGTTGATAGCGTAAAGTGTTCCATTCCATGGCTCCAAAGGAATCGGTTTTTTAAATCTTAAGGGCCCAAGAGGTGGCTTTGCAAAGGGGACCCCGAGGTAAACATGAACATCTTTTTCCAGGACTCTCCTCCGAATTCCATGAAGCATTCCTGTGGTTGTTAGCACCTGGGTTGCACTATGCCTCTCACGATGAGCCCCGTTCTTGTGTTGGTTGTCGCCTATGGAGTGTGTAACATGACGAGAGTGGTTTGTTTTTATAAAAGTCCCCGGGTATTGCGGAATACTCTCAACTAATGGAGGAGCCAACACCACCGTAAAAGCGACGATGATGCTCACCACCAAAGTTCTTCTGGGGAGAGTTCCGGCTTGCTCTCTTAGAGATATGTACATCATGTGCGGTGATCTGCGAGAGAGAGAAAAAAAACACAAACTTAGTTAGTGCAGGCATAAATTGTGATAGGGTAGACTCTTTAGATATGTATGTGGTCACTAGCTGGAGCGCAAACTAACGCATCATATTATATAGTAAAACAAAAATGTCTGCAAGAACCTATTCATGTCACTAAACATGACAGCTGGCAAGTGGCATGTCAGGCATTGTGGCATTGCCTCATAGTATCACGTCCGCGTCCATTTAATAAACATGAAAATTTCAGTCTGTACACACACCAAAGCCAGGTATCAAAATACAAATGGCCTTTTCAACCGCACACTCTCTAATGCTTTAAGTGGCCCTACTTTATCCTTTCAAAAAATGACAAGACATTACACGCATGAAATATATTTTCTCTCCTTTTACACCGAAAAAGCTCCATCCTGCTTGATAACATCTATGCCAAGCCACACGATTATGTGATTACAAGTTAAAAAGTTTGGGTTGGAACCATCCATTTTATCATATAAATTCCCTTGCTTTCTTTCTTTTTTTTTCTCTTACAATAAATAATACTTCTTAATATTGCACTAAGCAAACTTTCAATCCACCTCATGAGCAAGTTTGGAATTTGGACAAATTGAGTTTATCAGTAAATTTCATGATTTGACCAAGAGTAAGCAATATCATAGATATTCAATATCATATTATCCAGTTAACAAGATAATCTAATTATCAAGCAAGAATAATGTTGTTTTAACCCACGCAGTAATCTACATTTTACAACATATCATATAGGTAGGTGCATTTGTGTGTATTGGTTTAAGAAATAAACGGCTGCTAAATATGTTTGTAGTTTAAAGACTGAGCACGCTAAACTGTATAATGTATGAAATAGGCACTGGGGCATTTATAGACTAACATAAAGATAATTTAACTAGGAAAAATTGCTGTCATAAACTAAACTACCACACGAATGTGGATATAGGTTATCGATGACATTATATTTTAAGTACGTTTTCTTGTCTAGTTTTATTGACTTTATCAAACTGTGTCTATTCAAAATGTAACTTTTATTCGCTTGAAAAAGCCAGTATACGTATTTATGTCCCCATTTTATAGAGAGAAAAATATTGAGTTTTACGAATATGAACGCTGTAGGCTAAAGCCGCCACGAAGCAACAAAGAATGCATGAATAATGAGTTCCATCAATATACAGCTCAACAACTATGTATTTTTGTATGGACCTATGTACCATAAATAGTAGTCTGTAACTATCTTGTCAAGAGCACCGAAAGTTTCTACCCAACCGTATAATCAAAGAAAAAGTCCTTTTTCTTCAATGTAGCTTTCATAATGATTTTATAAACACATGTATTACGCTTAGCTGTAGCACAGCATTTTATACTTGGTTGTCAGTAATAATTGTACATACTGGTGACGTCTACCTACCAACTCGAATATGGAAAGCTCGAACACAAAGCTATTATTATAATTTTATTGTCATCATCATTTTTACATAAAACCCAATCCAGCACTAGTTTTAATGCTAGGCACTAGTAATATCGAGCTTTTAGTGCATTTCATTTTTTATTATTATTTATTATATGGGAATGCTTTTATTGTTGATTTCTTACGTATAGAGAGACATGGGGACAATTGAACTCTCGCAATGAAAGCCCATTGTGAGAAGGTGCTTGCAATTTAGGAGGGAATCACTTATGTATTTTCACTAGTGTCGTGTACTGAATCTATAAATTTCGTTGATTTGATTGCTCAGAATTGAAAGCATGAAAAGAATACGGGGAAAATGACAGTTCAATTTATAGATCTTTTAAGCAAATGACCTTATATTATAAGCTATTATTATAAAGTCGTTTTTCGGTAATAAAGCAGTGCGAGTAATGGATGGAGAGGCAGTATGAAATATGGCGGCGGCGGTGGTGGTGGTGGTAGTCAGTGTTGTTTTATTATTGCATACTACAACCCATTAAAAATCCCCCGTGGCTGGATTAAGTTAGAGAGCACACTCCGCGTCTTACAAAAGACTGCGTGCATAATGGGCACAGGAGGAAGAAAAAAAACTGTGCCAGTGCCGTGTAGCGCGGTCTCCACACAAATATGGAAAAATGACAGTCAACAGCAGCAGCAGCAGCTCTGAGAGTGAATATGAGATGTCACAAGGTTGCAGCAAATCACATGTCATAAAAAACTGTCAGTATATCTCACTCGATTGCTGTCAAGAACGATCATATTACGCATAATTTATGAGAACTCCCGGATAACATTGCAGAGTGCTGTTATGTATGAATAACACTCTCAAATACAAAGTCACCATTACATTTTCTCTGTGTCCTCATCAGGTATACATGAAAAAGGACATTTTACTGTTTTCATAAATATATATTTTATTTTTTGATGGCGACCTGCTGCTAATGTTGGGAATGTATGTAGGTATAAATTTTCAGTTTACTCAGCAAGAATAATGTTATTACAGACGCACTTTGAAAAGTTTGACTTTCCTTTATTTTCTTATCCTATTGTCAATTGTGGCATTTGATTATAACTTTCTGCGGAGAATAAATATAAATATATGCACAACTGAACTGTGAACTATTTTCTTAAAACTTAAACAAAGAGAAAATTCACAAACAGTTAGATTGACTCGTTCCCAACTACAACGTGGGCACCACCGCAAGCATTTTCGTGCGACTAAAATCATTTTTATAAAATCCTCAAGGCAAATTGTAAGTGTAATACATTCGATGCATCAAAGTCCAAAGTTAAGAGGGGAGAAAGCATTTTATACAAAGTTAGGTAGGTTAGTAGTTGTACGGAGACAGTTCTTTGGCATTGGCAGTTCTGTTTGATATTATGGCTTTTAGCATTCCGTCAAGCAAAACTGGTAGGTAAATGTGACGGTGACATCGAAAAACTTACAAAAACACTATTATATAAAATATCAATGCCATCAGTAAAATTATATGCTCATGCTGGCAACTGTTTACAAGAACATGGAAAACGTCAGTCAATGCATAAAAGAGCCAATCAATAAATTATCAATTAATGATAATCCTATCATGCTCATGCTGGTTCCCTTACACGCTTTTATGTGTATGTGCAAGTAATTATTCCTCTTGCAATCCGAAATCATCTTGTGTCATTTTGTACACAGCTCCTCCATAAAAAATGGTGCTACCTACCACAGATATACCAAAAGTACATGGTATGCAACAACATCCCTTCATTTTTTACATATCTGCATTTTATAGAAAAAATCGTAACGCTTAAAAAAAGCATAGCTGTTATTATCAACTGAAAAGGCTAGTTAGTTCGTTGATGTGCACTGTGCATGCACGTATACGTACAAATGCAAACATTGCACATTCTTCTGTAGAAAATGAAGAGAGAAAAGGCTCATCGTGACTTTAGTACGGCAATTGAGTGACCTAAATGACCTAACTTATTACATTGACTCGTCAACCGAGTATATTGGGCAATCACTTTGAGTTTGCCATTATACCTTTTATACACCAGCAAAAGCCCACCACCAACCAAACCAGACACAAACCGTCGACAACGACAACGGTGAAAATGGGTTGTTCCAACTCTACTTGGTAGTAGATACATATATTATATGTGTATAATTTTATATCATTGCCCGGTCCTCTGCTGCCAGTGGACTTGCTAGGTACTGCTAAACTATACGTAACTTACTAGAAAAGACAAGTTATTTCACCTATTTCACCTGGGCTCCTTCCTAACCACCTACATTCCGACTGAGAGTAAACGTATCAAGAGTAAAATACCTGACCTGACATGCTTGCATATTGCATATCATGCATAGAAAAGAAAAACCACATGGCATGGTCTAAATGTGAACGCCACATAAATATAAAGTTTGCTGCTATTACAAATATAGTATACGAACAACGAGTGGACTAACACATATAGCTCCTTTAATGCGACCTCTTCATCTGTTATACTGCATAAACTATGCATAGTACAATAGACAGAATGGAGTCAGAAGAGTCACGTCAGTCCAAGGTTTCCACCACTTCTTGTCTGTTTCCATTTAGTTTCCCCCTCGTCTTCGTTGCTATTACTGCCTGCTGGAATATGAAAGAATAGTGTGGCAGACGGAAGCATTACGTATACACTACTAGTTGTAGTAAGTTCTAAATATATGTTTGCTTGGATATTTTCATACACATTTCAATTAAATACAACTATAGTTATTATGCCATGCTACGAAAATCCAAAGAATCGGGAAGAATGTGCCATACCTGTAGTAGTTATATGATACCACCGAGCTTGTAATGTAAAATTAATTTTCTTCATACATAATATTATACTTTCCTTCGTGTTCCTTTATATCCACGTGTATTTTCGTCGTGACTTGGTGGTACATTCATATACTGATAGGCAAATACAACAGCCAATTAAAGGACCAAATCAATGAATTTTTCATTAGATAATAGAGCTTGGGAAACACTTTCTCGAAAAAAGTGAGCTACACAGAGTCAGGTCAATGTCAAGTTACCACATTCTGTGTTGTGCTGCTGCTAATGTTTTTTGCTTTAATATGTATTTCTATATTAGGCTTGCTTGAGAATAACCAGTGTTCTGTCAAAACTACAAAGGACCAGCATCATTTTGGGTCTGGTGGCATCTCAAAGAAAAGAAGCACCAAGTGAAAGTCAAGTGAAAGCACACAAGTCATACTTATTTTTACTGTTTAAAAAACGACTATACAATTGCAGACTACTTTATTTAGTCGAACAGATGGGGTGAGATGGAAATGAACAAAATTGTAAATCAAGCTATAGGACGATCAAACCAAACCAGTGAATCGTACATGACCGCCGCCGCCGTCGTGGTCAGCATATTGCGCATATCAGGTTTTGATCTATTTGATTTTTTTTATCAATTTGCACTACAGAGCTTTGTCCTTCCTCTCATAACATTTGAGCTAGATGTGTCCGACTACATCGGAAGTGAAGAGGTAGACTCGTTTCGTAACTTTCCTTTCAATCCTGTCGTACTTCGATATTTCACCATTTCTATACATACACACCTCTGCATTTGGGCCGGCAGATTATCTAGCAACAATCATAGTGTTCCCTTCTGTCTCCTGCTTACTTTCACTACTTGGTTCAGTCCGTAATATTTCAACAACATATTTTATTCGCATTAGGTATTCATTTGAACAAGAGTATCCTGGCTGTTCCTCTGTTCTGCCCAGCACTAGCCAACTCGTGACTCTGTCATGAATATACAAATAGGTATGCACAAGATTGGACGCGAAGGTTGACACCAGACACAGGACAAGAGAAGTTGAGTTATTGGAGAGGAGAAACGTGCAAACTTTATGCACCGTCCACCATGCAGTGTCGCAATAATACATGTTATGGAAGCACATGCATGAAGCACAGAGTATGCCCAGATATGCATACCTTTATTTTTGCCATATTCAAAACTGCACGGTGATCATTGATACGTAAAGGCATAGTGATCTTACTTCTGTCCATCGAAAGAATATTTCATTGTCAAAGAATTTTTAAACTTGTCCTTAACAAGTACTGGAATGCACGTAGATATAATAGTAATGTCTATGGACATATATGTTCTATAACAAGTTACTTTTTCAATGCAGTGAAGGTTCAAGATCCGCAAACCAATTAATTGATCGTCATATTGAACTGCGAGGGCATATTGACTTCAATTTTTTACTACTAAGCAATTGACAATTTTTCAACCTCTGGCGTTTGCATTCCCCCGTCAACCAGATTACGAATTGACTTTAGGTCCATTAGTTGAAATTGGTCATCTTTTGACTCCAAGATTTGGAATAGAAACGTTATTAGTAGTAATCATGCCCCAGAAGTAGGAATTTAGAGTTTTCTGTCCTCGTCCCTGAACATTCTCTTTAAATTGAAGGTATCAGTGGCTCGCTGTTGTTAGTATTGCTAAATCATTCAACGAATACAGTCGAGATGCTGTGAAAACGGACTGACAGACAGTTGTGTAGCTTCCGCTACCTGATATCTGCCGGAACCATGTAAGAACATGTACCTATATATAGCTATTTACAAATGATATAAGCTGAAGTATTTCAAGTAGTGTAGTGTTATGTCATGCGGCGACCAGCAAAATACCCTGCTTATACGATCCTTTCTCCGTAGGAAAGTTCAAGTATTAGCCTCTCAAGTTTACCTGAGTACGTCTACATAGGTACATATGCATTGTATCTATTTTGCCATTACTTTTAAGAGCTGGGGAATTGAAACATCGTGTTATTGCATACTTATAGAATTTTTCATTTTCTCATTCTCTTATTGTGCTCTCTGCTTCTTCAATCTAGAGTATACTTTATGCACATGGGGTTTGGTTTATACTATTATACTTAGCTGCACACATCTTAAGGATGATACATGAATGACACACTACAGCAGTGTGTTTCCTTTTCCCTTTTCAATTGTTCGTGGTGGGTATCGCAGGTTGTGCTAATAAAAAATGCACCTGCATTTCACCTGTGCTTTCTTAAGCTTAGCTAAATGCGTCAAATCCTATGTCTCTTATGATGCATCTACCTATATATTTCTTGATCAAAGATCGAAGACAGGTATACACACACAATACACCTGCTGGTGGGTAAAAAATGTTATGAGCCGTTTTCCATTATTTCAAAACATAAAAGGGGGAACGGAAAGGGGTTCTGAGGAAAAGCAACCTGTAATCCGTATCACCACCTTGAAGAACTACACACTCGCAAACCTTTTGTAGTAAGAAGTAGTGAGGAGAAAGAAGAGGAGAAAAAACCGAATTTCGTTACATTTTGCTTTCACTCACTCACTTACTCAGAGACTCCTGTAAAACATCACCAACCAACAATACAATAAGTGGAGGGCTTAACCGCACTACTACTTCTCTCTACAACTACTACCACTACTTGTAGCTAATGCCTGTTGGGAATTCCAATGTGTTGGTAGTCCGCGTAGAGGAGAGAGATATAGAAAAAAAGTAAAACAGTTACAGGAGAAGAAGTAAAGTAAGACGAAACGAAAGTGGCAGTGTTTTGTTGAAATAGTAAACGAAACTTGAAAATGGCTCTTATCGTTTAGTATGTATAGATGCGACTTTCACCTCAGGGATTCTTTTTTCTCTTCTTCTCGTCTTCGTTTTGTCGTAGTATGCATTTGTATAAACGGGTGTACCTATCCATCCGGCTCAAGTACACACATATACACACACAAAAGATTATCTTTCCGACTAAAGTAAGTAACTGCAAATACACCTAGTATTATGCTTTATGTTTATATACGCTGCGTTTCCGCCGCACTCCACTGTCTGTGTGATCAAGAGAAAGATAAACCATGTGTAAAATACGTGTGTAAAAACCATCTCCTCTCTTGTTCCAGATTCCAGATGTATTAAGCAACTCAAATGGAAAAAGAAAATGGAAAAATGAAACGGAAGAGGAGCAGCACGAGCGGAGAGAGAGAGAGGAGAAAGTAAAAGAAATTGTGCGTTTTATGTCAGTTTTTTGTCCCACTAGGTTAATATAACCTTGAACTGCCGAGGTTGGTAGGCTCCTTTCTTTGTTTCTTTCGGTTGTATGTAAACCACTTTAGTCTTTTTCTAGTTAATGCAAGTTAAAGGTTAGGCAATAGCCTTTCTCTGCTTCTGCACAGCAGTGCAAATGCAATAAGATATGTATTAACTAAATGTATTAACTTGGTCGGATGTAGTACCGTACAAATAGAAATATATAGTAATCGGTGTGTTTTTAGGATGAATGGTTGGTCATTTATTCGCTCAATGCTAATGGTCTGATTTAAATATTGATGAAGATTTGTGTAATCTTTTTATATTTGATTGGAGTACAATTTTTCCCGTTTTGCTTAATCTTGCCATTAGTCGGCTTTCTCTATTTTCTTTTCTGCTTCCAAAAGTTGAAACCAAGTTGAAAAGAGAAAGTCTAGCGAGCACTTGCAGCAGATGAAGATGTTAGCGGAAAAAGCTATAACATTAATGCAGTGAGATTCACACGTTTTTGGAGAAAGAAGAGAAATTACGGGCGCGTATTAGCCTACTGTGCTCAAACGTGCTCCTTTTAATCATGACGCTTCCTAGTGCCTTTTATTTTGCCCATGCATAACATCTAAATAATATTATTTGAATGTCATGTACCCATTTCCATCCAACTTCATTTCCAGGTCTCGTGTTATTTAAATTTTTGGCATATGCTGACATGCACAGCTATTGTTACACCAACAAGCCACGAAGATGAAAGAACTTGGTACAGCCACAGCCCCAGGCACTCGCATTTCTAGATGGGTACGTTGATAAGTTACTGCACTTACAATTAGTACCAGGATGTTCGTGAGAGAACATGGTACGGTATATTGCAGTATTATCATTGTTATTGTTTTATGCTTCTGCATTAAGGTCGCTGGTAACCAATTCCACTTTTGTATATATGAATGTATCCTGTGATAATTATATGATATGCTATTGTGTGTAGCACACTGCATTGTTCTTCACACTCCTAGTCACGTTCTACCTGTTCTAGTTCTGGATGGTGGATGGACTATTCCCACGATGTGCCACATCAATCCACAGTGTAACCGAAGAATATATACAGACAGGCGGAAACGTCATAAATGCGTGCTTTCCATACCAAATAAAAAAATCTTTAAATTCTACATTTGATAGTGGAAAAAGGTTTTTTTTAAATCTGCCATCCATGTAGGTATGTATAGTATTTGATGCCATTTGAAAATGTAATTAAAAAATCATATAGTAGACCTCGTTAATTTCACACCAAATAAATACAAACTGTGTATGAAACTTGTATGAAATTCAGTGCATAACAGACAAAAAAGTAAGAACATTATGGCCTTTTGAGGACTTGGACCATAAAGGTTTACCAAAAAATACTATTATTTCGTAGAGGAATTATGAACACAAAGATAAAGTAACACTACAAACTTCCTAGACGCCATTTCTTTTTGTTCTCTCAACTTGTATTCATTCTTCCACACGCATATTTCATAGCGCTGTGGTATCCACGCCAAACAAGAGAAACTTTCATTATGAGAAATCTTCCTCGACTATACTGTTACCTATTATGTATCTATTTACTTATAGGTGATGTTGTTTTGTTACATGTTACTTTATTTTCTTCGCCTCTTCGTACCCATGCTTTCTTTCTTCCTCTCTAGATAAAGTTTAAACTCCACACACCATACTTTTGTTTAGTTTTGCTTTCTTTCTCTCCTTTCGCCATCTCACACTGATCACCAGGAATACTCTGTTCCATACTCCCATTATCTATCGCTATATATACACAGCCCGCGAAAATGTAGCATTTCGAGAAAATTTAGTAATCAACAAGGTAAGACCGTTGAGGTTGCTTGCACAGTGTGGTGGTGGTTAGTGGTGAAAGTTACACATTATACTTAAATAGGTATAAAATATGAATATCTTTCTTCGTTTCTCTCATCATCTATAAACAAAGCAAGAAGAAGTAAGTTGCTATATTTGTTGTAAGTGTAAACTGTCTATTGTACTACTCCTAATATATCATTATACCACTTTGGTATAAACACACATTTTCCACCAGCCAGTCATCTCAACTCAAAAGGTTTCTGCTATTTCTTCGAAGTGAAGTTGCACAAGGCGAAGTACGAATGCAATTTGAAATATTATTGAGAAAGTAGTTCTACGTGTGGTGTCTGTGTGTGTGTAGGAAAAAGAAACACAACAAGGCCGGAAATCAAATTTCATCTTTCCCTTTTCACCATATATATTTCACAGCATCTATCTAACCTCTTGTTTGTTACCACAATTCCAGTTATATGTTTCTAGTGTGGCTCAGTAGTGCATTGCATGCATGGTGTCTTGTTGGTCGGTATACGGTTGGTTCCTATATATACACACATTACGTGTCTACACGCAAATATATTTCTAAGCGGTTGAATATTATTATGAAATCATAATATTGTGTTGTTTTGTACATTACCAATGAGGTGCCATTCGGGAGGAGAGGAAGACAGCCAATATTATAAAGGCCAAAGAGAGGAACTCCCAAAATGTTAAGAACATTTTCAATGATATGAAATTTGGTAATTTAGATCGATTTTTGTCTTAATTGAACAAGTATATGAAATGATATTGACTAAATGTTGCTATATACCTGATTTTGGCAAATTTTCACGGTTTTTCCACGAAACCCCAAAATAATCTTTTGAAAAATCACAAATTTCTCCCAATGTCATTAAAATTTTGCCCAAACTAAATAATTAGATTGTTCCAAAAGTCTGCATTGGGGTAGTACATGTCCGTGTGTGTCAGTTGTTAAGTTGCTGCTGTAACGCAAATCGATGGAAATGGAACCAGTTTGGAAAAACCCAACTCAAACATAACACAGCGTTGCCTTGTCTATTTGTGGTAAAACTCGTTGATTCTACCGTTTTTACATGATGATTCCGTAAGACGTCCTTGGATTTCTGTGCCGGGGATCGAAAATAAAAAGCAATTTCTAATTTCCCCTTTTCCTCGATTCTTATTTGGATAGGGGAGTATGGAGCTTTGTTTCTCTCCTCGTTTAAGTACAACTACCGCCATACCACCACCACCATATCAAAATTTGCCTTATTGGTTATGCGGTAATATTTGTGCGTACAGAGTTGACTATCGTTTTGCTTGATTATTCCTCACCATCATCACTGCTGTTGAGTCTTATATATCATATTCCTTTAATGTGCATTAATTACACCAGCACATTTCTTCTACCATTGCATCTATACACCTATATTGATTTAGCTTTCTTCCTGCTGCATGACTGTCATATAACTTGGGGAAAGACCTTCGTTGTATTTTCCCTGAACTATACATACACTATAAGAATGTATGCATGTGCACAAAATATAATGGTAGGATTCATATGGGAAAACAAAGTCAGAAAGTAATTTAGCTAAGTAAGGATGTATATATCTCTCCTTCCTCTTGCTAATGTCTACTGACTGCTCTTTGTTAGTTAGGTACACATATGTAATGCAAGAGCGTTCAAATGGAGAAAAGATGATCTTCCCACAAAACCATGAAGAATCATTATGGCTTTTGTTTCGTCGCAAAAAAATGTAAGAACGAGTCCTTATTAATGCTGTTCTGTTCAACTCTCTGCTTAATGGAACAAATCTCAATGCACAGTATGTGCACAGATCATGGTAATCATACTCCATTGCTTGAAAGGAACACCACCACCGCCATCAACTTCAGTACAACAACAGACCGTTGTAATCATTTTTTTGTTTTTGTTGTGCTCATCGTCGTATTGTTGTAAATACATTTGTGACCAAATCTTTTAGTATCCAACCAAACTTTGTCAAACTAGTGTTATGTTGTTGTACTCATAACATACATAAATACATGTACAACAAAACCATTGAAATCTTGTTTAGGCCATGTAGACGTTCATTTTAGTTAACCGAAACGCATGGTCATATATAACGCAAGGAGCTTAATATGATTATGATGCGACACGAATAACAGATAGTCTTGCTGTATGGTTATAATATATCCTTTCCATTTCTTCCCAAACTGTGGCGCTTCCTTCCCTTCAGGGAGTACATAGAAAATAACATGATTGATGGAATCCTGTAAAGGGATTGCAGCAGCGTTTCCATCGTCTTACTTTGTTCATTTCATACTAGAGGTTTCCAATACAAATGCGACTGTTTTCAGTATTGCTCACTTAAGGAATGCACATACAAACATAATGCCAACTAAATATAAAAGGATACAAACTAAACTAACGTTTTTCCAGCATTTAGAAAGAAAAAAAATAAAGCATGCTTTAATATTAAATTTGATGCTCCTAAGTTCCTATCCAAGGTGTCACTGCCCATGAAGGAGTACACTAGTAGTGACAAAAACGTAACCTTGTAGCAGCATAATCTATGAAATAGTTTTTATAACGTCTTCTTTGTCCATAGTAGACAATGATGGATACATGCAAGTTCAAATGGTAAAGGTAGCACAGTACACAAATTACATTGTTTCATTATTTATTTAAAAACGTATATTATTATTATTTTATGTTAGCTCTACATTTCTGTTAGGTACTTTTGCTGAAATACAGCTGTCTTGAGTTTATGAATAGTGCAAAGAGAGGAATTGCTTATTTATCGTGTTTCAACGAGAAAACCCAAGTAATGCAAACATTTTTTTGCAAAAAATCCTCTCTCAGTATCCCGATTGATGTCTCTTTCCATAACTATTCCTCCATGTATCCCTTTCAATAAAGGAAAGTTTCACCATCTTCATACACACTTATAACTTGACTTTTTAGTCATGTGTAGATTCCTTTCGTGTATACAATATATACATAGTAGTATATCATGTGATAATGATAAAACTATAGTGGAGCTTTTCTGTATATCGGTGTCTTTTCGTGAGTAATTATCCAAAATGGCTCATGATTAAATCATGTTCATATTGTGCCACGAATCCACTATGATTATTATTTGTGCCATATGTACAGTTGAATTGATGAATATAACCTTTGCAAGATACAGCCACGGCCAATTAAAGAATAAATTGTGAAATACTGTTCAAACATATGAAAACCTTCAATGTTATTTCAAGTTTGTGCTGTTGTTTTAGCCTAGTGTCTACATATACGTTTTAGTTTTGGGCGGAACGTTGTTGTTGTAACTGTCAATTTGTTTTGTTTGCTTGTAAAGTATTGATATGGAAAATTCCAGCACACAAAAACAACACCGTGTGGTAGACTCTTTGGAAGCTTTACACCTTGTGTGTACAAGGTTTGGCTTTCTAGCAGTAAAAGTTGTGAAAGAGGGATATAGAGATTGGCCTTCTTGTACTACCGTTCATCCATCCACGGGAGAAGTGAGTAATGACTGTGTTGAGATTCATACAACTAGGAATTTCTTCAAACACCAAATTTCAACTTGATATGAAATTTATAATTTGATCTACTTTTGCAAAATGCTCAGAGATGCACGTCCTAAATGTAACTGAGAACTCGCAAATAGAAAACCATAGTACAAACTGCCTATTACCAGTAAACAATAGGAGCTTTCTCGTTTACCATGATATTGCAGTGATACAATACACAGTACAACAATAGAGATGAAAGGAAGAAATAGCTCGCATTTAGTACCTGCATTGTTTTCAAAGTGAAAATTGATATTAGGCTCACGTACTATTCTGTCTAGTAATGTATTGTGAACCATATATATAGCAAACTGATTGTATGCTTTTTCACTCTTTACTGTGTCATTGGAATTCCTCTGCTGAACAAATATACCTACACATTTCTAATAGGTATTTATGAAAAAGACAACAAAGACCAATGTCATTGATGATTCGTTGAATAGTTTACCTTATCGCATAGCATTCTTAATACGTCCCACACTGCCTATTATGTACATGTTACAGAGAATACATGCAAAGTCAATTTATCACCTGCATCTGTCACTCTCGCTCTGTTCATGTATGCATGATTTTAACAAACATGGACATTGTTGGAAATTGAATTTTTTGCAATGTCTCTTGTTTAGGAGGAACATGCTGGAGAACGTAGATTCTTTTGATAATAGGTACATATGTATTTATAGTTCACGAGTCTTATTTGTCCAAATTTGACCTAGTGGAATCTATTTTGCTAATTCGTAACATAAGGATATATGTAAATAGCTACCTATATATTACAGTGATCATGTCATGCCTTAAGAGGACACGAAGCATGCAGCAAAAGTCAAAATGTTCTTGACATACTGGCTGAATACGTGGTGAACACACGTTTTCGTTCAAATTGAAAGGAAAGTTTCGTACAAAATATGCTTTCTTACCTTTTCTGTTTTTGTATATTGGGTACTTTGATGTCAGTCTGTGTCAAGTTTCAAGTTTCATCTATTTCACGAGCAGAATATATGTGAATGCTCAAACTTGGTACATGTAATGTTAAAAGAACTTCACGATTTTTTTTATATCTTTCACAGTTTATTTAAGCAGGCAACGGAAGAAGGAACGAGAGAAAAATCCACATGAGTTTCGTTTGTAGCGTTGTCAGTCCACCAGCAGACACGGAAGCGGTAATCAAGTTGGAACAAAGATAAAGCTGCACCACTACCACCAACCAACCACCTTCACCACCAGATACTTAGAAAGGAATGCTATAGTAGAGTACAGGTACAGAACACAAATATCAGATTAGAAAGTGCTTTTTTGCTTTCTCGTATACCTATATTCAAGCCGTGTGCAAGTTCAAGTCCCTGTAAATATGTATATGTGGCAATCTACTTACTAGAAATGAAAATCAACTGCTTTGAAACATGTCAAATACCTTCTGCAATTAATGTCACACTCACAACACAATTTTGTAATGTTGCTAATAATAAAGAAAACAAAGCAGATATACATAACTACGTACATTATCAAATTTTATAATAAAGTAAATAAAATGGCAAAAGGCTTTTTCCAAGAAGGAAACTTTATTTTTTCATCAGCAACAACTGGGATTCTTGTACCCGATTTACTTTCATGAAGCATGTAAACTTGCTAAATTTTATATTCATTGTTTTTCTCTTACTCCAAAACTGTACTGTAATCAGCTAGAGTTCTGTGAGAGCATTCATTGAAATGAAAGTTCTATTATTATTATTATGTATACAGCATTCTCTTGAGTGAAACGTGTGTAAAATTGTGTAAAACGCACCAATTGTAAAGGAAATATGCATGAGCATGTTGTTGGATGTTGAAAGTTTTTAGGATAAAGCATCATTGTAAACTTGTCAATCTCTCCGTCTGCTGCTCTTGTGTCTATACAGATACGAGCGAGAAACATGTTTTTGTTTTTGCTGAAAAAGCGACGACTTATTAAACATAATAAACAAGAAAACAATAAGGCAGACAAAAAAGGGGGAAAATAAATAAAGTCAATAGTATAGCGCTTGTACTATATAAATGTATCTATGTCATGCTATTGTTTGGTGTTATTTACAATGCGAATAATACAGAACAAGGGTCAATCTACGGGCCCGTTTCGGTTTCGTGATTCCTTTGTCCACAACAACCGCCGCCGAAACAGGAACGGCTATAGCTCTAGCCTAAAGCAGAGAGAAGAGGATTGAAGTAGAAGGAGGTACCGCTTACTCTTTGCTTTCTCCAACTCTGGAAAGTTAAAGCTTCTTCTGCTGATACAAGTTGCAACTCTGTTGGCCTTTACTGTAATATGATATGGCAATGTTTCTTCAACCAGTTTTTATTTGCTTTTCCATTCAACTTCCCTTTGACTTGATTTTTTGTGTACTTTGCTTTGATGACAACACTGATATGTATTTTTTGGTTGACTTGTCGATCTTGTAGTAGTAGTAGTAGCGGTAGTAGTACTCGGCAATTTCTCCAATTTCCTTCTTTTCAATGAACTTTCACCTGAAAAACAGGCAATAATGCGGAGAGAGAGAGAGAGTCGATGTTGACGGAGATGATATGTGAAAATGGCTAAAAACGCGTGCTTCTTCTCTCTTTTGTTAAACTGTACAATTCAATGAGTAGATCTAAATCGAGTGGAGGGTTGACGTGCAGTAGTAATATTTTTTTCGGTGGGAAATAGTTGATTTTATCCGTTTCTTGTTGATGTAAATAGACTTCACTTTATTCTTTTTGGTATGCTAGTCGACCCGATAGAATGTGTGGTTGTTGTGGTTTGACAGTAGGTTGTTCGTAGATGGATATGCTTTGGAATTACTAACGCGAGATGTGTCTCGTACCGGAGCAGTTGGCGGACTGGTTTGGGGAGCCTACACAAGATTCTCAGTTTATGCCAAAATGCTCACACTATTGCTTGTATCTTTACTCTCTCTCCTCTCTGTTTGCTCCTCTTTTCTACTTTTCCCCGTCCTTCTTTGACATGGGCTACTCAAGACGAGAGAGGAGCACGCCATGGTATAGAGAAAGTGAGCTTGTGTCTGGGTATTGGTGGTATATATTTAACTATATGCATGGTAGTGTAGTATATGGAAGTATGACTTTAGTGATTGGACCTAGAAGAGAAAAGATAAAAAGGAGTTGTACTACCGCCGTCGCTGTACACCTTCTTTAGTCAGGTGTGTTGAAGCACCGCTTGTTAGTTTCGGCAGTTGCTGTGTAGCCGTTATGCTGCTTACAGTAAAAGGGATAGAGTATTATGGCTTTCCTGGTGATATTACTGCTGCCGATATGAATCCAAAATTATATGACATTATTACCTGCCTGGCGAAAGTTGCTTTATAGCTGATGCTTGTCCGTTTGTCTGTCTGTTGACGCGAAGTGTTTACTTTGTCAATGATGGCTTTCACTTCATGTATGGAAAACTGCCATTTACGACGGTAAATTTCCACTGACTGTTATATTTTTCCATAAACTTTTCCACCTCGGACCAATGTTAACTAACAATTAGGACTACCTAAAGATGTTACAGAAGTTTGAAATAAGAAAATGTACGATTTTTAATAGAAAATATACTATATAATTATGCTGAATGAAAACTTTACACAACAACCAATTTGGACAATCGCAATACAGCTATGACGTGTCAAACGTTAAGTTAAGTTGGACTTTCAAATTATTCTAATCGTTAGAGTAATTCTATACCTAGTGATACTTAACCAAACAATGATAGTTCAGTTAATTTAGGTAAGTTGATATACTTTCGCTACTTTTCTTTATAGGGATTATTGGGTTTAATAGGTAGAGCAAATATAAGGAACGGATGGTTTAGTTCAACCTTTTCCACTTGTTTCACCTGAAAAGTCGAAAGTCGAAAGAGGTCCAATGAAAAACTATAACAATTTGAATAGATAATACAGCCTGGCACAGCAATAATGGTAAATGGTACAATTCTTTGGGGTCTGGAGGAGGACCCATTTTACCCTTTGCATTTGTACGGAATGTCTAAACTCTTTCCATTATGTACATGCCTACATGAACACGTAGATTATATAAGCATGGAATTATTGGTACGGACTTATTGGAATCGTGGTTTACATATTTTGTGGTTTACGATGGTTAGATCATGAAACGGAAAACCTTGAACTTGCTGGAGAATACTAACCAAGGTAAATGCTTTTGCTGAAAGAATGAATAATCGTCGCGTCAGCAAGCATTGTATAACAACGTGATTGTCCGTCCGTCAATGAAACGCGTGGGACACTTCAATTTCAACCCGAACCAGACCCCAGACCTGGTCAAATGAAGCATTTTTGGGAAATATACAGGCAATTCCATGTACCTAATGGGCTGGAGAAGGAATTTGCTTTTACGTGTAACTGATGAAAAGTGGAAGCACTCAAATAAGTGATATCAATTTCTAGAAAATAGGAACAATTGCTAATTAGCTGTCAGAAACATTATTGAACATGCCGATTCAAAATCAACATTGTTTGTCGTCATGATTGAGAGTAAAATGGAAATGTAGATGAAAAAGCTGACAAAGATGATAAATTGGTGAAAAAGCGGACAAAACTGACACGAAAAACCAAGAAATCAACAAGATAATTGGATGGATAAAATGTCTGTCTGGAGAAAGAAAGTCTAAGAAGCACATGATATAAGACCGATGCATTATCTGGATATAATGCCTTACATAATTCTGATGGAGAATAAATAAAGAACTTTATAACATAACTGTAGGGTCTTGCATGCCAATGTACTATTTCTATATATACTACTGTTTCCACATACGAAAGAATACTAGAAAATTCTAGTAATTTTATTATTATTCCATTATATGCATGCATATTATATATCTATATGTTCACAATGTTTTTTGTGTAGGTCTTGCATATTTCTATGATGTAATAAACCCAGCAAGCTAACATGTAGCAAAGTGGCGGAGCAGGGACCCTTAACATGCATCTTTCAAAAGAGTCAGCTGAGTACCACTACAAGGAATCGTTTCTTAAAAACAGAATGCATACATTCCAATCCGTTTCCAAGTTAGAACATAAAACCAAAAAACAGGTATTGCCGTTAAACTGTAGCCGTTACGATTAAAATACCGTCGGATTTGCATAAAGAACACTCAGGGGAGTCGAATGATATGCCACTTGCCGTATGTGACATTTGAAAATTTCGAAATCGTAACGGTTGCCGTTGGCCGTTATGGCTGTCACGCTTGTCCCATAAAGCGATTGTGATAAGTTTAAAATTCCAAACCACTTAAGCAGGATAGTATAAAGTGTAAAAATATTTGAAATCGCTGTAACCGTTAAACAGTAACCGTCAACCCCGAAATGACCTCATATCTATGTGTTATGGTCATAGAATATTCGAATGATATGCCACATGCCGTATGTGACATTTAAAAATTTCGAAATCGTAACGGTTCCAAATGGTTACCGTTGGCAGTTATGACTGTCAAGCTTGTCAGATGAAGCGAGTGTGATAAGAAGTCGTTTGCCGAAATCAGAAGTCGAAAATGTCAAACCACTTAAGCAGGAGTGCATAAAGTGCAAAATTATTTGAAATCGCTGTAACCGTTAAACAGTAACCGTCAACCCCGAAATGACCTCATATCTATGGGTTATGGACATAGACGAGTCGAATGATATGTCACTTGTCATATGTTTCCATTTTAAAAATTTGACCTCGTAACGGTTACTAACGGTTACCGTTGACCTACGTATTTCAAAATCACGCTGGACCCTTCTCAGGTGACCAGTTATGCATTGCCGAAAACAGATTTGAAAAAAGTCAAACCGTTTTTGAGTTAGAGCGCGCACGGACGGACGGACAGACGGACGGACATATCGATCTTATAAAGTGGCTCCGCCACTTAATAAGTAAATAGGAATCTATCGATCCGGTGAATTAGTGAATTAGCCTGTCAATTATTTTGGTTTCCCACACAATCCCATACTATAGTGTGCAGTGTATAATTTTAAGCATTTTCCATCCATTCCTCCGCCTTACTCTCACCCAAAGATTATGATCATGATGGACTTCATAACAATATAATTAAGAGGACAACAATTTTGAATGCGAGATATATACGGTTAAAGACATCGTAATTGCTATAATACAAAATTGCCTAGCTTTCTCTCTCAACTTTTGTGTACATCAATATATATATAGAAAGTTACGTGTTATAAAAGAATAAGTATTTAAGCAATACTTTTTACAGCTCGGGTTATAGGATAATGTCTCTTAAGTACTTATTTCGCATAATGCATTTGTAAGTCTTATTTTTCGCAATGAACAGAACATTAAGACCAAAGTACTGCAACTTTAATTATACTTAGAGATAATATTGCCAGGTCAGAATGTTTGTCCTTCACTTTATCCGCCAGTGTGTCCTAACGAGAACGATGTGTTCAAATTCTTTCTTAAATCGAACCCTCATAAATGTCATTAACACAACTACTGGATAAGATTTCAACTGCGTCGGAGGATGCTATATAGTGAAATCATTGTAGCTTGAAATGCAACGCAACGACCAGTATAATATGTGACTTTAGCCCATTTATTTAATTAACTGAATGATTAGATTACTCTACCCAAAGCTTCACTTAATAACACCAAGGTGACAACAGCATTGTTTTCAACTCATGACACTTCCATCAATGGCTTACCACCAGACACAACTAACTGTGTCATTGTTCCGTTGAAGATGAAGAAATTGATGTAAAAAGAATCAACCATGCCAATATAAATAGCTGAAACGGTAATAATTATGATAAATTGACATTGATAATATGGAAAGATTAGATCGATTAGATTATCATTCGCTTCGCATTCTCCGGAGTCGATGGACAATATGTAAAATGTAACCCTTATATATACCAATTTTTGAACAAATATGTATACCGGTGGTTCGGCATTAGCTGGATCTTTCATGAAATCATATTATTTGATGTCATAAAAATGACTGAATTCGTCTTATGCTTTTTGCTCAAAATATAACTAATAATTTATCAAATCTGCACAACAGTTTTTGTTCAAATCCTACATCCATCCACATTCATGTATAATTCCAACATCAAATATAATGACTGATTTCCCCACAATTCAAGGTGAATGAGCTAGGAAAGGGCAAGGAAAATATACACAAAACATTCATATAGACAAAATCAAAATCTAGCCTGGGCAAACAGACAGACAATCAATACGTACTGATAGACACACATAACGCACAACACAACTCTTAAAGCCCAAAAGACTATGTTGATATACGCAATGCTGCTTTGCAAACTAATGCGTGCGCTAGCAAAAGGGACGGAGGCATAGACGTTGTCGAGTAAAGAGCATAATCAGTGTATTATGTTCTTTATTGAGAATCTTAGGTACAAATAAAAAAGTTTGCGCCCATTTATGATTCAAAGTGTATCTTTTTTATATATATGTATGTATACCCAGTCTTGTACTCTTGAGAATTCACAAGATTTTGCTTTTTAATGAGATTTATGGCCACCACTTTATTTTCCACCAGTGTTGGTATACGCACGAAAGAATACAGATGAGAGGGGAATTAGCAACTCGGGATGGTAATTGGAATGGATTTTATTGCAACAGTACCAATTTATGCTTCACATGGACTTTCGGTAGTATTCCTGAAAGCTGAAATTGTGAGGCTGCATTGCTCCCTTATGCCGGTCTAACATAAAGAAGGTTTATGGCTGGAAGCGTGCGTATGAAAAGGCCCCTGGAGAAAGCGGTAGTTATTGTGGCTTTAACAGCATGCCATACACTATACTAAATACCTCAAGGTGGTTGGTGAACCAAGTGAGTGCCACTACTGCAGACATATATATGCATTAACTATTAGTTTAAAACTAGCTTGTGTAATAGGTGGAGAAAGAATTGAACATTTATGTATAATGTATTTTACTGTTCTCGTGGACATGAACTACATAGGTGCAAAGTTTTGAGAACGAAATGGAGCTACTTGTTGAAAACATATTTTGTTCATCCGCATCTGTCAGATGATATTGGTAGCAAAATTTGGAGGAATCTGCAACGTGCTATTATTTATGACAAAGTTGTAAAACTCTCTCGGAGTAGCGGCGGCGGAGAAATAGTCAATTTGTAATAATAAAACATTGTTAAATTTATCCATGTAGCACGGCGGTAGATCAATAAATATTAAGATCGTTTTTGGCTGCAAGCAATTTGTGGAGAGTTTTCGAATGAAATACAAAACTGCAATATTATTCTTGTCCTGACACATTAAACGTTCAAAACGAATATTTATAATCGAATTCTATGATCATAATTTTAACCAGCCATAAGTGTAGGACAGGCATATTATTAGGTTTTAATTCTATCATAATTCTGGGGAAAAAATAATGAGCCCTCCAACCCTGGAAGGTCAAAATCAGACACCGGATCGTTAATTGATCCAAGAATGGTCTTGGGGCTTGATCAGCTTTATTTTTTTGTAAATTCTGAAATGAACTCAGTTTTCTCCGAACTTTTACGTTCACCCAAAGCGAATATACCATAAT
Source organism: Sinella curviseta (assembly GCA_004115045.4). Taxonomy (NCBI): domain Eukaryota; kingdom Metazoa; phylum Arthropoda; class Collembola; order Entomobryomorpha; family Entomobryidae; genus Sinella; species Sinella curviseta. The sequence continues at coordinate 35,339,401 of CM023203.3, read as the reverse complement.
ACTCACGGAGCGTTATTACATCTTACGTGACTTGAAAGTCAGAGTGAAAGTTGAGTTTTTAGAAACATGGGAATTCTAACTCGTTTTTCCGTAATGATAGTGTCTGATACATGACATACCAAGAACACAGCACCAGTCGCCGTACTCTACTGTTAATTTTGATATAACGAGTATCAAATAAAAAAAGTTGCATAACTTCATCGAACAGCATTCTATTGGCATATGATGTACAAAAAATCAAAATGTTTACTTCTTTTACAACCGGTATATTACGCCATACGCCAGCACAATGCAATATCCTGGAAATGGTGTATCCTTTTACAAAAATAAGTTTTACTTCTCCCCACAAGGTCGACTGTGGGAACAGATACAAATACAGCATGACCAAATTTTCTCTCTCAGACTACTGTGTGGAATCTCATCACTTATTTAGATATGGGTATTTTTGTAACGAAATAAACTAAAAAGGTAACATCTCTAACATGATATTAGGTACCATTTGCGTTTTGTAGTCAAGCCTAACGTAACGTTTCTCAACAAAATTCTATCAATTTCATATGGCGTGTCATGTGTAGGAGGAGGTTTGGACAAACACAGATAATATAAAACTGTTTCAAAAATCACTTGTTTATGTAAAAACTTGTACTGTGAACTCCCAATTTATGTTTATGAAGCCAGTACCTTATTCGACCTTGGAAGAACTTCAAAATGTCATTCTAGTGCTTGACATATTACAGTAATTCAGCATGATACATGGTAAGTGCACTCCCACTCTAGTTCGCACTCATGTTTATTTCAAATCTATTTTCCTCTCTGACGCGGTCAGGTGTACACATATTTTATTCAGATTTTGCTAAATTAACGTTTGTCCGAAAAAAACATTCCATTAAACTCAGTGTTTCAACAGCATGGTCCTAAAAATACGAACGAAAAGCAAAATCAAACCCGGCTATGAAAATTGTCACTTAATAGATACTTAATATACAAAATTGCTGGAATGTAAAATCTTACCCGATAATTCTGTTGGGTGAACTGTGACGTATTTTCCCCAAACTTCTATTCCAATTAGGCATTGAAATGTTGATGTGGACACATTTGTAGTACTTCCATATGTGGGTTTCATGGATGTGATGCCAGTATACATACCTTGTAGTTTTCTCTATGCTTTTAAAATAAATATGTGGATCAGCTTCAACTTTCCATGTTTTAAACTTATTTCGTTTTAATTTCAACATGCATCATCAATAATTATACTAACCTGAATATATACCGTAAACGTATCGACGAATTTATCTTTCTGGTCTTTGTACTGTTTTCCGATGTAACCAGTGCGTAGTAGCTGAACATTGTCAATTATCCATTATCATCATGTGGACGTTTGTTTTTCGATCTTACTGATACAGGACCTGATAAACAAGTTCCAGTTCCAATGCATTAAATAAATATAGTCATTTCCGTACGTAAATCAAAAGAGGACAGGTACCTACCCTTATTGCTATCATAAATTACTTTTTTCTACTTTATAACCTACGAACACATGCATAGATCAAAATGTACAATTACTATATAACTATGCAGGAATAAGAAGTAGTCTTCCTTCCGTAAATAGATACATGTTTTATTTTGAAGGTTAGGTCAGCAAAAGTAGTTTAATTTACATGTTTTTTTGTTATTGGTGGTACTTTGTTTTAGTACATTGCAGTTGCAATAAAAAAAATTGTTGTACAGAGTTCTCATACATGATGACATGATGATCCTAGAGTGATTTGTTGTTGTACATATCTTATGACAAGACTTTTCAAGGGAAGACAAGGCTATGACAATGATTCAAAATACGGTTGAATAAGCACGTGTACTCTACACGTATCATGTTTGTTTCATAAACTCAGAAGTAGGCGCACATTTATAATTTGATGTCTCCCTTGTGATGCATCATTCCTTAAACTTATGACTACCATCTTCAGCACACACGAAAGTTACTATCCAGTTTTTATTCCTTTTCTGGTATTTATTTCCTCCATACCTAGGGATAAGGTATTATTATTATTCTTTGTACCAAACATACATCAAGCGAGTACCCGATTGTCTGTTTATGCTAGGTTTACATGGAATATCTTTTATATTGTATTTGCTTGAAGGGCATTCTTCTTAGGTCCTCAAGAAACACATAATATACATGCATATAACTGGTAAGCATATATTGGATCAAGCCATAGCTAGTTGAGATTGTAACGATTGTAACTAAAAAGGGGAAAGAGGAAGAAAAACTTTTTTAGGGAAAAATTTGTCTTTGTAACTTTTGAATCATTTATCAACTTTCAGTCGGAGCCCATATGCTTCCCGGTTTACTCGCCCAAAGAAAGAAAACGAAAAAAAACGCTTTAGGTTTTTGGGAAGGCGTAAAAAAAACTTAACCTTACCCTTGCTATAATATCAAATGTCCTATTTCCTATATGCGAGGGATATCACCTTATATCACACTACTGCATCTAATGTAACTGGGGAGAGCCCAGCACGTTGTTCATTCAAATCCAGTAATAATACAACAGGAGCTACATCCGTTATTTGTTAATAAAATAAGGCGGAAAGGTGAAAGGTCTGCAACAATGTACATGCCCCAATATAGAACACATTTTCTCTCCATCTTTTCTCACCTTTTTTTTGTCTGTTTTAAAGTTATCGTTGTAGATCTTTTAATGCATTATATTCATGAATAGGTACACATGTAGTCTCCATTTTTCCCAAAAAGCAGAGACAGCATATTTGAGTAGAAACAATTTTTTAACAAATATTATGAAATGCATCTTATCATATGGAAATATGTATGGTACGTGCATTTTGGCTCTATCTACTCGCATTTTCTGTACGGTTCTATATAATGCATATATGTAAAACTCTCTGCCAACAATTTACCAATTCCGAATGTCAAGCCTTAGATTGAAAAACACATCAGTTCCCTGAGTACTTTCTAGCCAGAGCTCATGTTGTTTAGACGAATTTGGACGGTTGAGAAAACGCCAAATGATGAGGCTTTAGAAGTAGAAATTGGTTTGTGCATAGGCACAGCACAGCACACGTTAATGTATATCTGTGTATATTTGTCATAGTATACAGCCAGGTGAACGGTGAACCACACGGAAGTAGCACAAAATGAAAATTTTTTACTTTTTCCCCCCAAAAAAATACTTGTATGTAGTGATTTTCGTGCATCCTCTTGATACTTACACATTCTTCTCAAGGGCTTGACTTTACTAGTAGATGGGTAAAGGTACTTAAAAATGTTTCCTTTCAAACTGCAAGTACTAAATGTATATATACAATCCAGTAGTTGTTATTATACTTAAAGTTACAACACAAGGGTTACAACATGTGTACTCTTTTAGATACGCGACTTATCTATATGAAATAATAAGTTGATGCATGCATGGTAGATAGGTATGTAGTTATATACCTACGACGACAACATAGCTTTCTTCGTAGATAAGTTTCCCTTCACCTTTATTTGGTGCTTGTTAAGAAGTAAGTGATGCATTTGAAACTTGAGGAGATTCTACTCTGGGCTCAGTTGTTTTTGCTTGGTGTTTCTTTTATTACTTGATGTCCCGTCATGGTAAAAAACGAGTGTTCCACGTGAATCTCTATAAAAAAAACTACATAAGAACTCTTCCTAAATAACTAGAGGTTGTAGTAGTAATGATGATGATAGTTGAAGAGAAGCATTAAGTCTGTATGTATGGTCGTGATAGTGGTATAGTAGTAGTAACAGTAAGTAGCACGATTACGTGACATTACTACTTCCATTTCCTTCTTTCTCTTTTATAACTCTCTCATTTTCTCTTCTACTAACGTGAAGTTTACCTGGTTATATTAAAGTTAACACTTTTTACCTCTTCGGCTGCGCTAGAGAGGACATGCAGTGTGCTTCTTCCTCCGAATAAGTAGTTATACATTATAGTATAGTTGCAACTGTAATAGCCTCCTGTTTACAGAATTACTACTACATCGTGTTTTTTTTTCTCGCAGCAAGACAGAAAATTGTTTGCTTCTCCAAGGTTGAATTTTCTCACATCGAATGGGTATAATATAAACGTGATGGGAAGGGATACGATGAGTAAAACCTGAGAATGCAAAATGAGACAAGTATAAAGAAGGATGGAAAGCTGGAAGAATTTGTTGTATTAATAAGTTTTGCTCTGAGAGAAGGAAAGAAAAACTTACAGAAAATGGTGTTAGGAAAATGGCTATTGTTGTGCATATCAAATCAGATTCATCTCTTGCTACTACACTGATAAGAGAATAAAGTTTTGTAAAAAGTATGCACAGCTAAAAGTGTGCGATCGGCCAAAAGAATACAAGTAGTATTCCTTTTGTTGCACACACGTTTGGAGATACCAAAAGAGATGCTAGTTATTAGTTGCTGCACTATCAATAATCATCATTGTCATTAATAATGTATAATGCTCATTTTGTATTGCCATATGTTGAACTGTCTGCCTGACGAGTGGAAAGTTTTAGTGGTGAAAACAAAATTCATTCCAACACAAAAAAAATATGATACATTTTGATTCTTCATAAGTAAATGTAACGAAATTTTTGGACATATTTTAGAACCAGAGGACGTCTTGTATCAACCGTGTCCACAGATTTATCCCATTTTATGAAATGTATGCAAACCTATGCCACACCAAACACGTATATCATAGAACGTGTCCCTATAAATATAGCACAGTATTTTAAAATAATAATATGAGCAGTAATGAGCTTCACTGGAGTATAGGAAGGGTAATAATCCTGGCAATGGAAATGGTATCTGACGTTTAAGATAATTAGGACGATTCACTTCTTTGGACCAATTAAATTTGGCGTAAGGTTCTTTGGACAATTAAAATAATGAGCAAGAAATGCTAATCGAAAATATGTTGTTGTTGGAGTGGAATGCTTTTGTTTTTCACCTGTTGTTGAAATCGGAACAGGAATATTGGTGAAGAGCTAAAAAATTTTCAGCCTTTTCCGATGAAACTGGAAGTAAGAATGGACACTGGTCAGTCCTTCTGCTTATTACAAACTCACCTGTGTGTGGCACAAAATAGTTAGGTTATAAACAGACAAACAGGTTGATGGATATACATGGATCTACCCAAAATGAATTAAACATGATGAGAAACATGAACTTGATTATTGTAAGATATGAGCATGAACACATTCAAAAGACATTAATATTTATCTTGAGGTAGTGGCTGGTTGGATAACATGCAATGTTGTAAATTATCATCTACGTTACTACATTTTGGATGGAATGGTACATTATTTTAAACATCACATGTTGTCCGTAAACTGTTTGTCAATCATGATGTATTTTACCAAGAAACCACAAAACGCAGTACTGCAAATTAGTCAAGGTAAACAGGATTGAAAGCTACTTTTGTTGCTTGTGCAGTGTATTCGATCTGCTCTAATGGTCGAATAAAATACAACTCTGAGCTTCTCCATCAGTAGTGCTTTGTTAGCTTGTTGTTCGTTGTTCCTGCCTGTACAGCTTCCTATTTCAGAAGCCCTGTATCACATCCTCTACGTCCGTCTCACACAGGAATCCAACAAGAACCATGTGCTGTCTACACACGATGTACTTGTCATTAAGTTTTTGCTTGTATAGAGAGCTACCGATTAACTTGAGTAGTTAATTAAAATAACAGCAGTCTTTCATGTTTTTCGTTTTAAGAGAGGGGTGTTTTCCGCAGCAATTTTGTTATTTATTGCTGCTGCGGAGCTATGCAGCGTAACGTGTCCGCTACAGTAATTTCAAGTAATTTGTATCTCGACTATGTAAAAAAGTTTTTACTAAAAGCAAAGGAAGATGAATAAGGAAACAGCAAGTGATGTGAAGTAGCAAAAAGTTTACGCGCACACGCCAAAATCAAAAGCAAATTAACGTTAGTTTAAAATAGGTAGATATACTTTTTCATTATTTCCTTATAGGCAACATTGGAATGCCTATATGTATTAACTAAATATTGTGCATTATGTTGTATTTGTTATGTCGTATGTCGTTTTGGCAAAGAGATCAGCAGCTTTTATTTATTCTTCTCTGGTAGATTTGTTTTCGTTACATCAACCCTTGTGATTAGGGGATGGATAAGCTACTGTAGTTTTGTACTTAATATGTATTTAACGCAGCTGTTTCTCGGAAGGATTTTATTAACTCATAGCGTTTTTGCCATGTACCCAGCGGAAACGACACATATTTTACGCATATGCCTCAATAAACTATAATATATGTACATTTCCTATGTATGCATTTACTAGTGGAAAACAAACGAGTTTAAATTACTAAACGAGTCCAAAGTCCAATAGGTATAATTTCTATTTCGTTGAAATATAGGTACCTAGTCATTTACAAAAGAACATGAACATGACTAACATCTCCATAATATATAGTAAATTTGGTTGGATGATTATATTAATAACCTTATACATATAGCATTTATGATTACTAAACATCTCCAAGTTTTTGACGTCGTTTTTTAATCATTTCTATTGTTGAAAAATTTTCATTGTTGGATAAAATTTACTTTCGGTTCCGACTACGCAAACTGCAAGACAAGCAACTTTGTAGGTATAACCAAGTAGATTATGAGTTACGATCTACCGTGTAAAGAGTAGAGAAATTGGCTTTACACGGATCCACAGAGGCACCAACGACAACCCCAGACGGACACTAAATCCTGTCTAAAATCCAGAGATGAGTAACTTAATCCGCGATTATAATCCTACATGCATAAATGAATAATTTCTGATCGTTTCATACAATAAGTAACTTTCGTGAAGGGCGACGACTATCGTCTTATCTTGTTCCAAAACGCGTGCTACAGCGAACAAGATGGATAGTGTATTAGGTAATTTGGAAAACTTGCACTATTTATCATACACAGCGGTAGTTTCTGGTATGAATTCATTCGCCCTAATAAATGTGTATATTTTTGCTATGAAATTAAAGGAATTTTGAATCCCAAATGCATGAAATAGCACTAAATTGAAATGAAACACAATGAAGAATCTTCTGTTTATATTTCTCAATAAGCACCTTTGTGCAGGTACAGTCCTACGTTTTCTAATCTGATCCTACTTTATACTCTCTAAATGTAGGAACGTTTAAACATTGGAAAATAATATTATTCTCTACTGCCGCTAAAACATCCTTGGCTAAAACCGTTTCGTTCTTCATTGCCTTTTCCTCCTCCGGTGTTTTGGAGAATGTTATGGTGAGGTGGTTTAACTTGAAAACGCTGTCATAATAAGGAAGTGTATTTACACGTATTCATTTTTCCTGACAGAAAAGAGCATTGTTCATATTTCTTGGTACATAAAATATATACTCGCTGGAGGAGCTTTCATTCTTGGTATTGGTATGCATATGTACATATTCTGCTTAGTGGTCCATCTGACAATGATGAGATCCTGAAAAGATCCTGTTTGCTAGGTATTGCATGTATATCTACTATCGATAAGGAGTATTCCATTATTATCCAGACACTTCCATGAGTCGAGATGACTTTAACATAAAATAAGATACAGGCAATAACAGTATGAAAATCGGACGATGACAGTCTCTTAACCTATCACATTGCCACTTCCATTTTCCAATCCCCTAGCAATCCACACATTATTTTCAGCTTTTTTGGCTTCCTTTATTGTATAGCTCCTGGCCTGACTTTTCGTTTTCTGTTTCAGTAGCCATATAGGTACAGTATAAAGTATCGTAAAGCTGATCTTTTTTATATTGATGCACATGTACGGCCACTTATTGCCCAAAGATGTATGTATGTTTTCCTTCATATCCTGTCTAGGTATATTGACTTTTGCTGCTACTCATGAATATTATGGAATGACAGAGTGGAAAAAGAGAAAGAGAGAAAAAAATACCATGGATTGGGAAAGTGGCGATCGTTTGAATTACATGATGCCTCTCCTACTCTCTGTCTCTGCATCAAAAAAAGCTTTTTAAGTCGACTCTTTACCAGTCACCACACCATCCATACAAACTAAACCCATGGAGGAGAGAGAAGCAGTATAATATCAGAAAATGCAATGTTATGATACGATACAAAAAAAACGTTCTTTTTCTTCTTCTTTCTCTCTGAATGTTATTTGGCTCTTTGTATCCACATTAAATTATATGGAGTCAGTTATTATTCGCTGTTACTGGGATTATGTGGCGAGGCAGAACCATTTTCGTCATCTATTCCATTGTAGACAACCCCCTACGGCGACGAAAAGAGTATACATTTCATGTGCTTATTCATGTGTATTCCAATAACACAATCAAAAAATGCATTGTAATGTTAGATATTGACATAATAATGCTATAACCCTTATAGTTTAAGTTAAACAGGGTTTCTAAACTGGCCTCGTGCATGAAGAACCCTGGTGAATACATGTTTTGATCTTGGTTGATGGCTGTGAGATGGTTATACTTAATATCGTTTAGTCAGTTCAGCTTGGGACTTAATAAACGTGCTACATTGGCACTTCTACAATGGCAGCAGCAGCGGTGATGATATGATGACTGCTGCTGTTTCTCTCTATCTCATATGCAGTATGCTTATAAATAAATACAAGTGGGAAAAGTATCATGAAAGAAGAAGAGGTTCGACAATTTCACATTTAAAATGCCTTGATGCGTGCACCTTCCACTCAAATTTAGCAATATGTATTCAATATGGCTAGTCAAAACTGTATCGGATTTATCGAATTTCAACTCCAGCAGCTTTCTACACTTTATTCCCTGAGTTGAATAATAGAGAACCGTGAAACAGGGAGGAGGGAGTGAGCTGAACAAGGAAATAACAGCATGGAGTGAAAACACGCCGAAAAGGATAGCCGTGTCATGACTAAAGCAGCAGCAGCAGACAGTATGAATATTAGATAACCCACCGACTACTAGCACTTTTGGTATTTCCTACAGAAACTTTGAAAAAATTACGATGGATATAACGAGTATGACTTCAAAATACGAAGAAGTGCTCTTCTTGGTATGCCTATACGAGTCTCAGCAAAGTGCAAGGAGCTTTATATTATAGGATATTGCGGTTACATGATATGGTTTATCATGAACTTTATTATAACGTCATATTTTTCTATAAATGACGGTTCGAGTACTAACTAACGATATGAAATGTACATGTTGTACAGCATACCATCTAGAAAATTAGAAACTGATTATGAATTGCGACTAGAATTATAACTATGTTTAATTTTATTGGGAATTCCTTTCTAAACGTTAGTTCGTTTTTTACAAATTGTAGCATCTAAAGACAAAGGAAACAAGATAGCAATAGTCATAAAAGTATTGTCTTTGTTCAGTGCAGAAACACGGAACGTGGTATGTGCATGACACAACTACAATTTATGGGTACGTATAATAAAGCACATAATAGGGTGAGGGTCAATTATGTTGTTACAGCCATTCAATTTTTGTTTCTTTGAATAATTTATTCATGAATAAGTTGACGTAGCCATCTGCAGAATTCTATTTTCGGTTTAACAGTCAGATAATAAAATGGAAGAAAAAGTGGTGCGAGACGGGAAAAATAGCGTTGTTACCTACATTGCCGTGTGGCTGTGGCTGGCTGACCTCTAAACAGAAAATCCGGCGCCTGCTAGGTCACAACTCTGTCTGGTGCTGTTATGCTGCTTGCTACCTTTGCGCTCGTATCCCTTTTAGTATTCTTGTTAATGACGGCGAAAACTGGATGGAATGGGCAGGACGATGAGAAGAGATGGAACAGGGGTAGACTTTCATGCGGGTTAATTTTTAATCTAGGTCTTTTCTTACAAGCAACTCAATTTACATTCACTGAACTTTTTTTTTTAAAGAAACGGCTTTCATGGTTGGTGATGGCTATTAAATGACCGTATATTGTATGTTATGGAAATGAACACGCCAGCAACGTATTGTAAGCCGTCAGTGAAGAAATGAAAGTTATTTCCCGTTTTTTTTCTTCACCGTCCAAAAAATATTATCAGTGTGCACAGGAATATACAAATACGTAGGTAATAGTTTACTCATGAGAAAATCTCCTGGTTTTATGCTTCAGCGTCACATATGCATGGAATTGAAGCGTGAAGTTTCTAATTTTTTGTTTAAAAACAGTTTGCTCCAGCATGTTCCATCCACCAAGTCATATATAGAGAATAGACATGCAAAATATAATTTCTTCATGTCGAAATTTGACTTATAAATAAACCTACATGTATATTATATTTCCACCGATTTTTTTTCATACTCAAAACAGAACGGGGTTACTGAGGGTAGTATAGTAAACTACAATAGCAGGCAAAAAGATTCATTAGGATACGAAAAATATCCTTCAAAAATGCATTTTCCTTTTAAGGCATGTGGATTTGTTGGTAGCAAAAAGGTAGCAGCAGTTTTAAAGCAATCCATGTTTAATTCCATTGACTATAATAGTTTATTTCAAGGCTTTTAAAAATACTCACTGACAAGACGAGAAGGAGAAGAGGTTAATGAATATTGCAAAAGACTTAAGTTTCTTGGGAGCAGCGTTGCTATAAATTGCGTTCATGAACCTTAAAAGCGAAATACACACGTTTCGTCCATCCCATGAGCAGATTCTAAGGTTAGATGGTTTAAAAATGAACACACATACATAAGCTATATTGGACTTTTACTTACAAGGAGCATTTTAACTAAAAAAAGTACTCTTTTAGAAACCAATTTCTAAACAGTTTTTTATTCTCTTTTAAATGGTGCCGGTCTTAAACGCAAATGTGTGAACTACTGGTCCTGCTCAAAAGTATGTACATTCCATTGATTTAACCCAATTCTCACTAAACCTATACTCCGAACTTTAAATAACTTTTAAAATTTCCTGGAAGGATTGTACAATAGTGTATGCAAAGGGATTAGCATATCACTTGTAGCGTATGTAATATGTATTAAAAGATTGAGTTAGTGTGCCAACCTGCTTGTGACTTTGGTGTAAGACAGCATCAAGCAAATGAGTAGTAGAAAAACTGTTTTAGAAATTGTTTTCCAGTCTTTAATACTGTCGCCTTCGGGTTAATACTCCTTGTTAGTTAGTACAAGTAGTGAACCTTAAAAACCCTTTGGTTCATCCTTATTTTTTTCTCGGTATATAATATATATGCATCATGGATAAGTGGTAACGGCTCC